>JAWNKX010000322.1:0-10720 GCA_035041755.1 Cacoxenus indagator
TGCCTTCGGGCATCAGGATTTCCAAGTTTAAATTTAGAGATTCATCCAGATCTCGGCGAAATGCAGCTAAGTCAGTTCCAGGTGGCAGCAGTCGTCCTTTTATTGTTTTGATCTTCGGAGTGGAATCAAAATCAACCACAAGGGGGAGATCAGCGTCAAGGACAATTTTCTCGGCTTCGGCAAGTGTTTCAGTGGTCTCATCCTCATTCCCAGCGTCAGATAGCAGAGAAGAGCGATTTGATGATGTTCCAGGACTTTCTAGAGAAATAGAAGATTCCACGGTTTGGGCTTACCTTTTTTTCCCCTTCTTTACCCTTCCATGACGGGAAAGTGGACTGGGTGGTCTTTTTGACGCAGCCGTCTGCCAACACACCTGAGCACAAGGAGTCGCAATTGTGGTACAAATCGGAACCGTGTAAAAGAAACGGATGGCACCGGGGCAGCGCCAGTCAAAGAATGACTCTGCAAATCAACGAACGAGCACATTTCAGGTAAGGCGCTTGAATGCGTCACTATATACTTGGAGACATTTGATGTTGTTGTTGTTGTCGTAGTTGATGTACAGTTGTCATGTTGTTTATACCCATGAGGTATCATTAGGAACCCGCCGCAACTCGGAGTCAAAGAGAATTGAGTCATCTCTGTTAGAATTGCTAACACCCGAAACGTCGCAAAGATTCCGAATTTTTACTATTTTTAATGCATTTGACGTAGCGCGGCGAACCGAATGGCGCTTAATTTTACCCGTTCTTATTTTTAATTTTATTTTTAGCTGAGGTTATAGCATAAGGAATTTCCTTATTTAATTTATTTTAATTCTTCACTTGAATTTTTTGACACAAGATACAACGAAGAACTGTAACTTTGTGTGGTTTAACTTATATTTAAATAATTTAATTTAAAAGAGGGTGAAATAAAGTAAAGATAGTTTAGGATTTTATTACATTAACTGCGAAATTTCAATTAAAAAACTAAGCTTGACTATATTGGCTATGACAGATTTATACAATTATGCTACTGAGATACAAGTTAGATATAAGTTGCAGCTTAGGCTGCATAATACAATGTTTATAAACAGAACTATTCAGAAACTATTTTGAACCCATGGAATTAGAGTATGGGCCGCAATCCATATCAGGTACACAATTCATTAATGGTCCATACTATATGAGAAACTGTACAGTTCACTTTGATCCCAAGATTCTAAACATCAAACCATATTATTTGGTTGAAATAAACACGTAAACGCATTCAGCACTAGAAAACATATTTAAAATTAGACGACTCAAGGTAAATTATTTGTTGCATCTATTCTAGTGATTTTTATTGGGCTAGACGCCTTGGATAATTTGAAATGAGAAAAGCGCACTCTGCCTATTTGATCATATTTCAATTTATTTAATGCCATTAAAATAAAGGAATGTTAATACTCTTTGTCATGAAGTTTGTAACACCGTGAAGGAGATATGGAAGACCTTACAAAATGTATGTTTTCTTTATCAGCCCGATGGAATGTGTTGCCTAGCCATATTAGAATGTCCGTCGGTTTGAAGTTTCTTTCTTACTATATGCTGAAAGTTTATAGAAAACGGTAAAAGAATAAATTAATAAAAAAAAAAAATATTGATTTTCTGCCTTAATATGTTCAAGTTTGAATTAATTTCAGAACTCAGGTCATAGACAAAAACTGTGAAAAATCCTAGGTTTAATGGATCATACAGCCACTATAAAAGTCCATAGTCTCAACGTCTTTGCTGTGTCAATGATCTCACAGAAACGTATACGCCACATTGGAACACAACTCAATAATAACCGTAATTGACCTTTTTAGACCATAAAATATGCTAAATTGGTTTTTCTCAGAATCCACAAGTAAATTTCGTTATAGCCGACATTCATACACACTCGAATGAATCTTGGCCAACATCTCAAGAAATTGAAACTCAGACAAAGGCAAATAAAAATACACCATTTTAACAGCTCAAAGTTAGACTGTAAAAGATGGTGGGCAAAAGAAACTAATCAAATATGCAAACTGTGCAGTAGCATCATTTGATGCTGCACTCATACCAAACCTGAAATTGTATCTTGAACTCAACGTGAGTGCGAAATTTATGTGAAACTTTCGCGTGGGCATCGTTATGGACAAGTAAAGCAGAGGTGCAATTTCATTTGTAGTGATTTTCGACTGTGCATAAGTAAGTAAAATAAATAAAGTTCCAATAAGATGAGGAAGAAAGAAAGAAAGCAGCGAAGTGCCGCGTAAAAAGCCAATAACAATACAGGCGAAAGAAATCAGCAATAAAAACTCTATGCTCGCCGACTCCTTGCGTTATATCAACAGGATGCCAGTTTGCCGTTGCTCAAGGCATTTGGCTGACTAATAATGTTTCAACTTGGTTAAAGCGGCGAATTCTTCCTTTTTCCTTAAGCTTTTGCTTTCGCGGTACAACTCAGGACGCGTTTCGTGTTGATTGTGCGCGTAAGCGCATTTATTACTACACAATTTAAAATAGGATTACAAAACACAAATGTATCTCAGGTTTAGGTTTTTATTACTTCTATGAGATCTTTTTTTCTTGTTGTCTATCGGTCTTTTTCTGAAGTATCATTTGCACGATGCACATACTTTGCTTCTGGCGTTGTGTTGCACTTACTCAGCAAGCCTTTATCACTATGAGACGTTTGCTTATGAAAAATAGATTGCGCACGGTTGTGTTTTAGCTTCCACTTTTAATGGCACTCACTCTCTTTACAGTCAACTCTCAACTCTATATAGTTTTATGATATTTACAAGCCTTGGCGCACTTTTGTTAATTTTAAATGAGTTTCTCGCTGTGAGTTCATGTAATGTAATTTTGCGAAAATAAGTACAAATTGGGAAATAAAATGCACTGAAAATATAAGTAATGCATAGGAAAGACAGCGACAAGTTACAGATAAAGAGCTTCAGCCTTGAAATTCTACAAGCAACAGTAATAATATATGAGAGTTATTCAATATTTTTTTGGTCATTGTTATTTCTTTTTATGTCCTTCTAGGATTTTCAAAAGTTCTCAAAAACGCATTGAGTCGACATAAGTGTTATCTGTCGAGCCAAGTTAGAAAATAAAAATAAGTCATGGAGCACCAAATCTAGTGTATTAATTCGAATTTGAATTCCATGATTTTGGCCATCGAAATTGAACAAGAATTCTGGTTCTCAAATGTAGACGTTTCGTCTTGATTTGTTCGCCCACATTTTGTTCGCCTTTTGTATTCCAAAAAACTGTAGCCATCATCTTGCCACCCTATTTCACCGTCATCGCTTTAGTTTTGACTGTTTATTTTTACTGTATTCATGTTACGTGCAGAGTTATGTATCACCGCAGAAACTCGTCTGGTTGTGGAATTTTGTAAGTTTATTCATGCTATAAGTGGCTTAGGATTTCATTTCAATGACTGTAAATGGAAGCTAATTTAGACTTAAAAGGTATGGTATCAATCATTTCGTAACATACTTTTGGTATTTTGTTATTTGTAAACTACATAATTGACTTCAAATGATATGAAACCATCAAAATACGTAGCCGTTGATGTTCTGAGCGCAGTAAATTGTGTGCCTCTCTCTTTTGTTTTATCGATTCTGTGAAGCCGTGCATTTGTTGTTGTTTTATTTTCGCTTCATACACTGGGTCTGGGTCTTTGCTATCATTAATGTATTAGTGTTGCTCATGAGTGAGTGAACGAAAAAGAGTTGCTCACTAAACTGAGCAAATAAACATGTTGCTCAGATGTTAATTTTGTTTTTACAAAGAACATTGTTTACAGATACGTTTTTTAGCACTTAAAAAAAGAATTTTTTTTTTTTAGAATGCCGTTGATTGTGCCTGCGGCGGGTTCCTCTAGTATCGTTAATTGAACAGATTGCAATAACCCTTCCACAAATTTAGATAAGCAACCTATTAAAGTATAGCAACAACTATGTCTTAGCATACTCTAAATAGTTTGCTGTTTTTCAGTAATATGTAAATAAATGTTTGTTTGTCTTTATTCCCAGTAGATTATTAATATGTTCTTAGAGCTAACAATAAATTTGTTTTGTACAGAGTTTAGCTATACAATGTGGCTTTCTTCTGAATTATATCGATCCTTATTATTATTACAATTCCATAAGATCATAAATTGAAATTTAGTAAGGAAAATTGGGAAGAGGAAAAAACCTTAGAGTAATGATGAACTTGAACTAACTAGACTAGATTAGAACAGACCGAATCTTAATTGCATGCAGTGGTTAACGCTTAAAGAATCGATCGGACACATGAAAGTTTCTTTGGGCAAGAGCAATGTTTTCGTGAATATGCTTAGTGTTTTCTAATTCATGCAGACTAGCTGTAGAGAAATGAAATGGTAGATTTAGGATCATCCTAAGAATTTTATTTTGGGCCGTTTGGAGCTTGTTTGTGTGACACTTGACACAGTCACCCCACACTACGGACCCATACAGCATTATCGGAAGAAAAATTGTTTTGTAGATGGTCATTTTAGTTCGGATAGATAGTGCAGATTTACGATTGATAAAGGGGTAGAGGATGCAGGTAGTTTTATTAATTTTGTCTACTGTTTTGGCTACGTGTATATTAAATTTTAGCTTCGTGTCTAAGTGTAAACCAAGGTATTTTACCTCATTTTATCATGGAACGCTATTTGAGTCAAGGCTAGAGCTTGGCAGAAAACAATCATTACGATTGTTTGTAAAATATATTGCCTTCGTTTTAGAGGAATTTAATTTTTTTTCCAACTTCTGAAATAATTGGATAAATTATTAAGAGCAATTTGTAAATTATTTTTAATAGTGCTGAATTCAGCATTTGAGAAGTATATCACTGTGTCGTCAGCAAATATTGAAGTGACACAATGTGTGCAGATAGGTATATCATGAGTATAGATACTATAGAGAATGGGGCCTAGAACAGAGCCCTGGGGTACTCCAGCAGCAATTTCTCTGTTGATTGATTTTATTCCGTCCATGAAGACATAAAAGTTCCTCTCAGAGAGAAAGCTATTGATGACTTTGAGGAGGTATAAAGGGAAGTGAGAGCGTTTCATTTTAACTATTAAGCCCTTATGCCACACCGAATCGAAGGCAGCCTGTACATCATACCAACGGATTTTTTGAGTAATAACTCCTGCTTGACCTACGTTTTGAGTCTGTTCAGTGGTTGCATACAACTAAGTTTTGTCCTGAAGCCATACTATTCGGGCAGAAGAATACTGTTTGCTTCTATGTGCGAATTTAATTTAGCCTTAATAAGGCGTTCTAAAATTTTTGAGAAGCCGCACAGTAAACTAATAGTACGATAGCTATTCCGAGTATTAGGAGGCTTATCGGGCTTGGGAATAGCTATAACTTTAACAATTTTCCATTTGCGTGGAAAATAACCAATACGTATAGAGTAGTTGAATATGTCAGAGAGATATTCGATTGCATTTTTGGCAAGTTTTTAATGTTCACATTTAGTATGGAGTCTTGTCCTGGAGCTTTCTTATTTTTATGGGAGCGAATTATTTCCTGAGTTTCAAGAGGGGAAAAGCTGAGAGTATTACAGTCTTGATTATTACCTAGCTCATCATGTGAGGCATCTACTAGACTAACAAGGTTTGAGTTAGAGAGTAAATCAGTTAAATTATGGTTTTGTTCAAAAATTTAAAAAAAAAGTATGTTCACTTTTTCGTCCCTCGTAGAGTACACCTGATTATTATGATAGAAGCTTGGGACGAACTGTTCTTTATTTTTGATTGCTTTAGCAATGTTCCAGAATAGTTTAGAACTATGATCAAGCATGGATAGTTAATGATTCCAACTTTTGTTGTTAAATTCAAGAAGTTTAGCTTTGATAAGGCGGTTTAGATGATTTAGTCTGGCCTTGAGAATTGGAAGCCTATTTCTAGTCCACTGACTTTGAGTGGTATTCCTATTGGTGATAAGGAGTGTAATAAAAGTTGGTAATCTTTGGCAGTATTGTTTACTCGATTTACTAGGCACGGTATGCTCAATCGTATCAATAATAGTGGAGGTTAATTTATCAACCATACTATCAATTATTTCAATAGTGGTTGGCTGTCAAATGTTGGCCTGTCTCTAAAAGCTGCGTTCAGGGTTCTTTTGTACAATTTCCAATTTGCATTCGAGTACTGTAAATACGTATTATTTGTGTAAGGTATGTTACATTTAAGTACGTGATAACTGGGAGGTGATCAGAGGAAAGATCATTGTAAACTACGGGTTCAGTCAAGGAGTTAGACGAATTTGTCAGAAAGAGGTCTAGGATTGAAGGCTTCGATTTGTGATTTGCCGGTATATAAGTTGGGTATAGTATTGAAAATCTACCGTAAGATGCCAGTTCGTGGAGAGTATTACCCCAACAGTTTGCTCTGGAGCAATTCCACTGGCGATTTCTGCATTTCAAATCACAATTGTTGTGGTGAGCATTTTTTTCAAGTAGACATTATCACAGCTAGTAAACTAATCGTTGCTAATTTTTATAGATTGCGCCAGAAATATGCGCCCGAGTCAACCAAAATTGGAGGATCCGTATGAAGGTCTGCGGGTGCAGCCGTTGAGGCCATTTGAACGATGTCATATTATATTGTATATTGTCATATTATATTGTAAAAAAGTTAGGACATTCTTATTGAAAAACCCTATGCATTTAGATAATTTTAGTAATACTATTTTTTTATATTTAATTTTTTTTAAATTCATTTTTGACTCACTTTGCTTCTAGCGTCAAACCAGTGAAGTAAAGTTATAAAGGAAAAAAAAATATATATATATATAATTACATAAATTTTCATAACATTGTTTAATAAATTATTAAAAAGAAATATTTTAATTCCGCGGAATCTCTGGAAAGCGCTTATTTGTTGTCTTCTCCGATCTGCACTGCTGGTCGCTCCTACATGAGTGACCAGGCGGACCACAGTGCCATAGCCATCAATAAACATAGCCTTTCTTCCATTGACATCATGCCTGCTTTTTCGAACAAAGCTGGTGCTCCATTGTTGGAGTGGTTTTCGTCGCCCTCATCAAGTAACTGCATAAAAAAGAAGCGTAAACCAAGTTCGTCAAAACGGAGAAGTATTAAAAAAGTTAGCAGAAAACAAGTTTTGGATGCAAATCGATTCGCACCACTTAGTAGCGATTCCGACGCTTCTGACATGGAGCTTTCTTTTGAAGAAGTGTGTACCAATAAGAGCAAACCTTCTCTGGAAACTGTAAACGCCACTGAAACCGCTCCTTCGTCCAGTCGGCCAGAGACCACTACTCAAAATCCTATGATAAATAACCGAACTGATTCAAGGATTCATAACAAATCTCCGAAGCCACCACCCATTTTCATTGTCGGCATCACAAACATTAACGGTTTGTTAGCCAACCTTGACACTGTAACCGATCCCGAATCATACATGCTGAAAGCATCTCCTAAAGAGGGTCTGAGAATCCTGCCCTCCACCAGTGATGCCTATCGTAGTATTATACGCCAACTTGAGCTGCAAAACATTACGTTCCATTCGTATCAGTTAAAAGATGAAAGATCATACAGAATTGTTATTCGCGGCCTCCACCACTCAACCCTCGTCGAGAACATTAAACGAGAACTTGCTGACAAAGGTCATTCTGTACGCAACGTGCACAACCCAAAAAGCAGAACTGATGGTCATCCGCTCAACCTGTTTTTTGTGGACCTTGAGCCCAACGCCAGCAACAAAGGGGCTTTTGATATAACGAGGCTTTGCCGTCAAATAGTTAAAATCGAGCCGCCTCATCCGTTCAAAGATGTACCTCAATGCCATCGCTGCCAGGAGTTCTCGCATACTAAGAGGTACTGTCGCAAACAATTTAAGTGCGTCAAATGTGGCGAAGCTCACGCCACAACTTCTTGCACCAAAACACCTGATAAGCCACCTAAATGCGCACTTTGCGGCGAGGAGCACACTGCGAATTATAAAGGCTGCATTAAATACAAGGAAGCCATTGCCAGGAGAGTCCCGGCAAGACGCCCTGCACCAAGTGCCTCTCAACACCATCAGATACCTGGCCACAATTCTGTGCCTAACAATATTGTTGACGGGGTGTCGTACGCTGATGTATTTAAGAAATCGGTGTATCACCAACTGGCTCAACAGAAACTCCTACGTGAGCAGCAGAAGCTACGTCAGCAACAGCAAAAATCAGTCCAACTACCTATTCAACCTCAATCCGAGCCACAACAGTTACCAAGCAAGACATCTCTACCTAAGAGTCGTCAAAAGTCTCTTCCGTCATCAAGTCAACGTCAAATCGCATTCCCTCGCCCTGTTGGAAATAATGTTTCGAATTGTCATAATTATCCCTCGCTCAGCATAGATAATACCCAATCACTCTCATCTCCTGATCAGGTCGACCAATTATCGGTTGTGGTCTCCCGCCTGGACAGTCTCAACGAGAAATTTGGTCACCTGATTGAGATGCAGGCCAAGATGATGGAGATGCTCGCCGCCTTATTGTCTAAAAAATGAGCAGACCACACATGAACCTCGCCATATGGAACGCTGACGGCGTCCTTAATCACAGAAATGAGTTAGAAGTGTTCATGGCGGTCAACTTGATTGATGTCATGCTCATTTCCGAAACGCATTTCTGCACTAGAACATACTTCAAAATTCAGGGATATGAAATCTATTCTGCTAATCATCCGGATGATAACCGTATGCGAGGGGGCGCCGCTTTACTCATCCGGTCATCTTTACGCCACCATCCGCTGGAAACCATTCGGTCTGACTCAATTCAAAGTGTCTCTGTCAGTATTCACACAACTCAAGGCATCCTGGTCATCGCAGCCATTTATTGCCCTCCAGGACCCCAAATATCAGAGCAGCAGTTCAACACCTTCTTCAATCAACTCGGACCTAAATTCTTAGTTGGAGGGGATTGGAACGCCAAACATCGACTTTGGGGGTCCAGACTTGCTACCCCAAGAGGTAATCAACTTCACAGGAGTATAATAAACTCTTCCAGAGAGGTTCTCGCAACCGGAGCACCCACCCTTTACCCATACGATTCCTCAAGGTCGCCCGACGCAGTAGACTTTGCTATATACAATGGCATTCATCCAACATCTCTGGACATTGCGGAGTCATCTGACCTTAGCTCAGACCACATCCCACTATTTATTAAACTTGGATTGATTCCAGATAACATCGTATGCCGGTCCAGACTGCTCCCTACCCACGCTAACATAACGGTCTTTCATCAGTGTCTAAACGAAAGGATCAACCTCAATATGGAAATAAATTCGGACAAGGATATAGATGATTCGGTTGACTTGTTCACCAAGAACATTCATGAGTCCGCCGAATTAGCCTCTTCATACCAATTCCCTTGTTCACCCAACCCTCCTCAGGCTCTCTTAAAACCTGAGGTTCTGGAGTTGGTGAGATATAAACGCAGGCTACGACGTCGCTATATGAGATCACGGAACGAATTTGACAAGGCTGCATGGAGGAGAGCTGCCCGAGAACTGAAAAATGTAATGCAAGCTGTGCGATCGGAGCATTTCAACAATCTGTTGGCTAATGCGGATCCAATGAAAAAGTCTGGCTTCAATCTATGGCGTGCCACCAAGTGCATCAAACAACAGCCTCACAGGCATGCTCCAATCCGTGGGCCTCTAAATCAGTGGCTGCGTACGGAGACCGAGAAAGCAGAAGCATTTGCTAATGAGTTGGAGAGCCGGTTCACGCCTTTTAGCCTGGCTGACCCTGGTGACGTTGAGGAAACAAATGAAGTCCTATCGAGATGTATATTAGATCACAGTCCAACTAAACATGTCACCCCTGAAGAGGTTGTGACTCAAATTCAGTGACTGAAATCTAAGAAGAGCCCCGGACATGACCATATTGACAACAGGGTGGTGAAAGCACTCCCTTGGAAGGGAGTGTTGTTCCTGACGTTGCTGTTCAACAGCATGCTGCGGATCTGCCATTTTCCCACACAGTGGAAGTGTGCAACGATATCCATGATACCTAAACCTGGTACTCCGGAGAACTGTGTCACATCATATAGGCCCATAAGCCTGCTTCCAACGTTTTCAAAGATTTTTGAAAGATTGTTTTTGAGTAGATTGTTGGCAGTACGGGGTGTTCAAGAAGCCATTCCTGATCACCAATTTGGATTTAGATCACAGCATGGCACTCCCGAACAACTGCATCGAGTCGTTAATCACATACTTACTGCATTTGAGTTGAAACAGTATTCCTCTGCAGTCTTCCTAGATGTCAAACAAGCATTCGATAGGGTATGGATCGATGGACTTCTGCATAAATTAAAATTACTCCTGCCTGGCAAACAGTTTTTACTAATTTGAAGCTTTCTTCAACGACGAACCTTCTCTGTGGCGGTAAGAGACAAAATTTCCACCTTCAGGCACATGAGAGCCGGTGTCCCGCAGGGGAGTGTCTTAGCTCCGGTCCTCTACTCCTTATATACCCCTGATATGCCTACAACTAGAGATGAGCATTCGATTATTGCTACTTACGCGGACGATACGGCAGTTATTTTCAACTCTGCCTCTCTGAACGAAGCTGCGGAGAAATTGTCCAGCTACCTGGATAGATTCCACTCATGGGCCAGGCGTTGGAATATAGCCATAAACTCTGAGAAATCAGCTCACTGTACCTTCACTTTAAGGCAAGGCGT
>JAWNKX010000324.1:0-25243 GCA_035041755.1 Cacoxenus indagator
TGGCATGGAATGCGCGTGCCGTTCGCCATAAGACATTTGAACTCTAAAACTTTATTACTCAAATCATTTGCCTACTTAGTGAAACATGGTTACCACCAAGAGATCGTTTTACTCTTGCTGATTACACCATATACATATCTGACCGCTACGCCAATAGAGACGGTGGCGTCGCGATTATCATCAAAAACACTATTAGGCACAAGCAGCTCGATAACATTAATACTCATCTAATAGAAAATATTGGAATACATATAAATTTTGATGCAGTAAACTCTTTTAAAACTTATGCAGCCTATTTTCCTGGAATATCTACAAAATGCCGTATAGCCTCTTGCAACTCTTCTGGTGATAGCAACCACAAAAAAGTTATGTTCAAGTTCGACCTGCTTAAGCTTTCGCGCATTGACGGAAGCTGCATCATAGACTGAATTGTATCTGCAGTTTGACAAAGCCGATTGGAGGAAGTTTAAACAACTCTTTTCAATTGTGTTGGATGAGGACAGAGGACAGTCGGGCAAATTATCATTTACTATGAAACACTTACTCTGAACTGTGCAGCCAATTGTTGTGTTAAATTACAAGTTTCAAAGTTGAAATAAAACGTTAGGCGGCCAATCGTTGTGTTAAATTATAAGTTTGCCACTGAAATAAATTGTTAAATAGTAAAAACAACGATGGGTTGTGCTGAATAGTGAGAAAGTGCGCCGGATTATTTCATAGTGCTAGAAACATAAAAAGCACGCAACGCCAAAGTCACTGTCGGAGTCGCTTAGAGAGTCAGCGACTAAATTGCTTCTCAGAGAAGGATGGACATTCCAGACGTTCCCCTCGCTACGACCGATATGATTGACAAATTGGTTGATAATCTAAAGTCAGATCGATGCTATGAACCTTGCTGTTCCTAGGAAGCCAAAGAAGCAGCGAATCTTCAAGCTGCCTGCATTCAATACTGACTTAATGAAAATCAGGAACGATATACAAAGACAGTGGGTACGAACAAGGCAAACCATTTTTAAAGCTAGGTTAAATCACCTTAACCGTGTTATTAAACTAAAAAATTTTCCAATACGACAACGTTAGTTGGAACTCTAAACTTGCTAATTTGGGAACTAATACTAAAGCGTTTTGGAAAATTGCAAAATTAATTAAAAACAAACAGCAATTCATCCCCAGCTTTAGCTACAATGATCAAAACTTAGCTGAAATTTTTGAAAAAAGCACCACTTGACTGAATCGCTATCCGATGCAAATACAAATGCGATCCGAATACAAATCGCACTAGTGGAAAATTAGATTCGAGTTCTAGAAGATGGTGTTAACACTAATTTACCTAGCATTTCCCTCCATGAAATTCAGGAAGTGATTCGTTTTCTCAAGAAGAAAAAAGCCACTGGCCCATACCAAAAACCCAATGCATGTCTTGCTGATCTTCCTAAAACAATTTTAGCCTACCTTGCGCGAATTCTAAATCTATGCGCTAAACTAGGATATTTCCCAACTGCTTGGAAAGTCGCTAAAATTGTGGCTATACTAAAACCTCCTGATTCACTAATAAACTACCGTCCAATCAATCTGCTGTGTGGTTTCTCTTTAATATTTGAGATAGTGAAGTATTGGTGAAGTATTTGAACCGTACCGGCCGCAGAGAACCTATAGTCATCGGAAGCCGACCGATAAAAAGCTATCGGGCAGTGGTCGATCTTCAGCGACTGGCATGAGCAAGAATAAGACTAACGCGAATACATTGACAACGACGCACATTCTGTTACAATCAAATTACTGTTTCTTATCTTATTAAAATCCAATTAAAGCGTATACTGAAGGCGTTGTTTAATATTGCACATTCATCCACTAAAAAAACTTACAAACTGTGTAAAAAAGGAAATCAGCAGAAAAAACTCAGTAGGTATGATAACCTTACTATATATAATCAAGCTGATTCGAAGTTTCTTATGTGATAGATATTTTAGTGTTGTTATTGACAGCACGGTATCCGTTAGTAAACATATTTGCGCTGGTGTGCCGCAGGGTTTCGTTCTAGGCCCTACCTTATACAACACATACACACATGATATGCCAACGTTCGAAAAATGTGTTGCTTCAGTATTCGCAGATGACACTGCAGTTTACTTTCTAATTATTTTAGACGTTAGAAGATTCAACTGAAGGCAAGTAAGACTAAAGCCATTTTCTCTTCAAAAAAGCGAAAGGCCTGTTTTCTACTGCACACCAACCTAATAGTTAATGATGAAAATATCCACTGGGAGAACAAACTTAGATACCTTGGGGTCTACCGTGATACTAAACTCATCTACAAGCAACAAGTTAACATAACTCTTGAAAAGGTCAAACTTTTCCGTATACTCTATCCATTCATCAACCGTAGATCTAAGCTATCCGTCCATAAAAAACTAATAATATTTAAGTCAATCTTTGCACCCATTATGTTATACTGCTCGGAGGTTTGGGGAGATTGTGCCTATACCCACCAATCTAAGCTGCAAATCGCTCAAAACAAGCTTTTAAAAATGATTCTAGATCTACCTTTTTACTACCCAATATCACTACTTCAGGAAGAAGCAGGTGTTAAGATGATCAGTGAGAAAACTTCTTTAGCAAAAACTACATTTAATCTGAGAAATCCCCATTTTGCACTAAACGTGTGCTGACCAGTACTTCTCTACACTAACTCCTAAGTTAGTATAATCAAGTAACGGTTCTTTAGTTTATAAGTTAGTTGTAAGTTAATTTTATGTTATAACTCTTGTGGGTTTTTCCCCTTTTCCCACGCTATGTTTATGTTATTTAATCAAAATTATGTATTAGAGTATTAGGTATCAGGTGTGAAGTTACTAAAGTAACTAAACACTGTATAAATAAACATTACATCACACTAGCTTAAGTGACACCTTATATCGTAATAATAAAGCATAAATTAAAATAAAAACATATCTAATTTTTTATTAAATCCATATCCATTATTTTATTAAATTATACATTCAATTAATGTCAGTGAACGTGACAAAAAGTGATTGATGAGCACGAAAAGAGTAGCCCAAAAAACGGCCAGAGCGAGTGGAACTAAAAAAACTGTCGTTGCGAGTGGCGCTAAAAAAACGGTCGTAGCGAGTGGCATTAAAAAAAAGAAAGGTTGCGAAAGTCGTGAAAATTCCAGTGGATGTCAAAGCAAAACGGCCGATTATTCCGCGCGCAGTAAAGAAAAGTAAAATGGAAAACAGTGACAAAATAACGGCTGCAGAAGTCTGGGGCACAGTGGAACGGGATGTAAATTGTGTTGCCGAAAATACGCGAACACTATAGCAGCTAGGGCAGTTGCTTCTTCAGAAAGAACGCAACGAAAACAAAATTAATGTGTCTGTGGCAGACTGTTGGTATGGGCATCTGGTAACGCTTTATAAATATCTGAGTATTCGACTACGAGAGACTTGATTAACGACTCACTTCAGCTTTTCTAAGAGTGGAGACTCCGCCAACAAATATACATAAGTTTCATCATACACATATATATGTGGCAACCCGACACGCGCATAGGCAACTCTGTAGCGACAAAACCGCTGCAGCAACAAAATGAAACCAACAGAATTGATATGAGCACAAGCAAAGTGTTGGACCAATGCGACACCTAACGGCGTTTTCGGACAAAAAGTTATACAGCGTAATATCATTTGTCAATATGTATGCAAATCAATCAATGGTTTTATTTCACCTACGCTGGAGTTGACGATAGCATAAAAGACCGGAATTGCAGCTGCGCACTCCATCTGGCCCACTAATGCATTCACCAGTAAGACAAGGACCTACTCCAGGAATACCATCAAACCAAAATGTTAACGAGCTGGCAAATCCTATCGCAACGCTAAAGTTATGCTAGAGGAAAAGAGAGCCGCGGAAATGTGATACATGGAACAGAAGTACCAACCACTCGGGCAATTAGGCCGGCAGACACGTCAAATTCTAACGTCAATTTCTGGCAACAAGCAGCAGCTTGTGAAGTTCTCAAATGGCTGCAAGACAAGCTATACGAAAGGACCTACTAACATTCAGCGGCGATCTGTAAGAATGGTCAATATTCATCAGCACATTTGACCATTGCACTTCAGTAGCCAGCTTCTCGCACACTGAAAATATGATGTGTATGTCATCAGTATGGAATTTAAAAAAAAAAACTAATGATGGTAAGTCTGCTAAATGCTTGAACTGTGGGAATGCATACCAAACATGTGGCAGTACCACCAATTTGTCTGGTCATATGAAGCAGATGCATCCAGCTTTAACAGTAAGTGATCTACCAAAAGCATGAGGCTCTATTTTGTCGTTTGTAGACAAAAATACGACGCATCGTCCAATAGAAAAATAAATCTTGACAACGCACTGGCTTATTATATCAGCTCAGACCTGCGACCGTTCTCAGTTGTTGAAAACAAAGGACTTCGCAACTTGACACCTGATGAGCTTCCAAAATGTGCACTTTGCGGCTAGGAGCGCACAGCGAATTGTAAAGGCTACAATTAATACAAAGAAGCGACTACCATGAGAGTTCCCGCAAACCGCCCTGCACCAAGCGCCTCTCACCAATATGAGCTTTCTGGCCACGATTCTGCGCTAAACAAGATTGTTGACGGGGTGTCGTATGCCGATGTATCTAAGAAATCCGTGTATCACCAACCGGCACAACAGAAACGTCTACGTGAGCAGCAGAAGCTACGTCAGCAACAACAGAAAGCAGCCTCACTACCCATTCAACCTCACTCCGAGCCACAACAGCAACCAAGCAAGGCATTCAACCTAATAGTCGTCAAAAGTCCCATCCATTACCTATTCAACATCAAACAGCGTTCTCTTACCCAGTTGACAACAATGGATCGAATTGTCATCATTATCTCTCGCCCAGCAAAGACAATACCCCATTATATGCGATATGATAGGGATATGAAATGCGTTGATGCAAATGAACAAGCCATTCCTTGAAGAATTAAAAACACAGTGAGTAGTAGCGGTATATAAATACGCCAAAAAAAAAATTGAATGAGGTCGTGAACATCATGAAGCAAACCGCTGGACTATTGGCCAATTCATTGGGCAATTTCAGAATCAGGAAATGGTGCAACAATTCTACTTTAACTACATCTGCTACTAAAGGTTCCGCTGACTTGCCAAGTGTCTCTGGTGTTGGTGTATCTTCAACAACTACTCCAACGCCATAACCAATTATTGTCGAAGGTGTCACTGACATTAATGGTTTTCGCTCATTCCTAAATGGAGCTACATAAAGCAGCTCCTACTCCATTAAAGTTTGGGCGTCATGTCATGGCCGCAAACTTAGGCTCCTACAGAGCTATCGTCAACCTGTTAGTCTCACTTATAGTGGATTTCCATACGTATCAATTAAAAAAGGGAATGTCATACAGGGTGGTGTTCAAAGGTCTTCACCACACCACTTTCGTTTAGGTTACAAACAGTGAACTCCTGAACGCTGGCTCGGTCAGACAAGAAGCCACTCAATTTGTTTTTCGTTGAGTTTGAAACCAAGGAAAACAAATCAGTTTTTGAAATCAAACGACTCATATTGTTATTGTTGAGCCACCACATCAACGTGTTTCTCTACATCAGTGCCATAAATGTCAGGAATATGGGCACACTCAAAAATATTGTTCCAAGTTACATCGCTGTGTTAAATGTGGTGAGACGCACTCTACTATTGAGTGTAGATAGAATAAGGGGCTTCCTGCTAAATGTGTACTCTGTGGTGCTGACCACATAGCAAACTACAAAGGGTGCGACGTCTATAAACACTATGTTAATCAACATGTCTCATCTAAAGCGCTCCGTCTCTCAAAAGGCATCAGAGCTAAATCCAGTCACAACCAACGGCACAAACTTAACAACTATTTACACATATCCCGCCATAACCACAATTCCAACCACCTCAACTACAGCAGTCACAATCTGCTCATCAATTTCAATCATTGCATCAAATTGTGCAGCAACTGGGTCGTTTACATATAAAATATCAGCAGTGGCAACAACAACAACAAGAATCGCTGCAACAGCAGCAGTTATCTCAACAGGTACAGATGGACCTGTGTTGCGATCAAAGTTAACTGGGACCTTGGTAGTATTGTAATTGCTTCGGTTTATTGCCCTCCAATGTATGCTTGGCCAACACCGGCTTTCAGTCAACTTTTGGGGCAACTGGGCCCAAAATATATTATAGCTGGGGATTGGAACGCTTATCATTCAATTTGGGGTGTCAGTCGACGCAATCCCAGAGGTATCTCGCTGTTTGATGATATAACGAACTCTAATGTTCAGGTTCTTGCTACTGGTGCTCCTACACACTATCCATACAATCTTTGTTTTCAGCCCGATCGGCTTTGCACTATACGGAGGGACTCAATCAGAGCGACTCTCTATTAGGAGCATCCCCGATCTCAGCTCAAACCATCTTTCATTGATCATAGACCTTAGAGTCGGTGTCTGCTATGTGTCTAAGCCTAGATTGCAGCCGAGAAATGCGAATGTTCATCGTTTTCACGAGAAATTGGAACAACTCACTAATTTGAATATTGATTATCGGATCGTAAACGACATTGATGACGCTGTTGAGCTGTTCACAAGGAAAATCTACACTGCCGCTGACTTTGCTACGGCCCAACAACCTCAATCTTGCTTCTCACCTTTGAATCAACCACCTTTGAAACCTGAAATGAGATGGTTCTTCGCAAGCGGGCTCTAAAGCAGCGATATCTTTGGACACAGAATGTTTTTGATGATCGCGCTTGGAGGAGTGAATCGCGAAAATTAAAGAGTGTTATCAGATGCTTTCGCAGATGAATTAGAGGATCGTTTTACTCCGTTCACTCTAGCTGATCCTCAGGATCACGACAGTTCGAGAGCCTTATTATTTTCCCTGCCCAAAACTCGTTCGCCATTCCACACACTTCTCCGCCCGAAATTGGGCTCTAATTAAAAACAATCAAAACTAACAAAGCGCCTGGATACGATGGTATTGATGGTTAGGTTGTTAAAGCCCTTCCTAACCAAGGTGTCCTCTTTCTTGTCCTACTTTTCAACGCCATCATCCGTTTTTACCACATTCCCTCGCAATGGAAGTGCGCAGTTGTTGCTATGGTGCCAAAACCTGTTAAGTCGGAAAGTAATTTGAAGTCATATAGACCTATTAGTTTGCTGCCAGCAGTCTCCAAATCGTCAGTTTGGATTTAAACACGGACATGGCACCTTGGAACAGGTTCGTCGCATTGTTAATGCTATCCTGCAGGCTTTTGAAAGGAAAAGGCTTGCTGTCACCTTCCAAAGAGCTCTTGACAAATTTGAATCTTGGTCCAGACGATGGAACATAGGTATCAATTCCACGAAATCGCAGCACTGTTGCTTTACGTTGCGCACTAAACGCTGTCCACCTGTAACGCTTTGCGGCAATCAAGTCCCTCAAAAAGCTTTTGTCAAATATTGGGCATGGTCTTGGATCGCCGATTGACGTGGTCTAAGCACATCAAGGCTGTTACGGCCACATGCAAAAGTAAGCTGCAAAAACTTCGAAAGCTCATTCGAGGTGGTAGCTCTCTCAACCTGGCTGCCAAGGTTACGTTATATAAAGATATTGTTACACCATCCTACACCTATGGCATTTAGCATTGGGGACTAGCTGCAAAGAGTACGATAAATCGCATTCACGTTACAATACGGGTGCTCCTTGCTACGTCAAGCGGGCATTAATTAACCTTGATCTTGACATCCTTAAAGTTAATGAGCAAATTAATCGCCATACCAGTCGTAATAATGACGCACTTATTGTGCAGATCAATCCTCTTGCTGTTGCCCTTACAACAAACTACTCCCCGAGAAGGCTGAAAAGCCTCCACCCTTTGGATCTACTACATAGAATAATATAATAATATTTACATATGTTCATATTTTAAACCTATTTGTTATTTTTTTAATTAATCTTTTTTTGTATTTTTACAACTTAAGTTCTCACTGTGACTGTTATCCAACCTATCTCTAATAAGCATTATTTATTGTATCTTTGGAGGTTATTACACATATAAAGTCGTATGAAATGCAAATTTGATTTGTTATTAATAAAACTTATTGTGCGAGTATTATTATTAATATACCGCGACCCAGAGGATCCCATCTTTTCCAACAAAGCCGTAATGCAATTAGGCTTCGGAATATTGCGAATCAATCCACTAATGAAGAACGAGAAATCCCACGAGAAGAACGTCGCCTTAGTATGGCCCGACGTCATGCTTCTCAAACAGAGAGCAGAGAGAGGCAGCGCGTGAAACGGCGCCTTGGTCTAATGTACGTTGTTTGCGAGCATTGTGGCTAATTGAAGTTTGCTGGAGAAACGTCTGGTTTGTTCTGCCTTAATGGGAAAGTGAAATTACCATTATTGTCTCTGCCACCTGAGCCATTGCAATCATTGCTTTGTTGCGAAACATTAGAATAACGACATTATCAAAAATACAATGGCTGTTTTTAAATAACTGCATTTGGGGCAGACAATCGAAGGACACGTATTAAATCCGACATATTAATTGATGTTGAAGAGTTCATCTCCTTTAAAGACAATATTTCAGATAAAAAATTCGCTAACTTCGCTTTCGGCTTTACAGATTCAATGTTAGATTCAAAATCTAATTGGATCATTGCAACCTATTGAAGATGCACAGTATAAATTTTTACAAATATACTTCATGGGCAATACGGAGGAACAACTTGATCGGCGTTAAGACATCCACCCAGCAATGAAAAGAGCAATTATTGATTATCTGCAGTAACTACTACATGAACATCATGCATTGGCATGCCAAATGATAACTACAAAGTCGTGATCAGAGCGGATAAATGACCAGCACGAACACACGGAGATTTAACACTCCAACAATAGATACAATCCTGATTGTTGGTGAAAATTTGGAAAAACGTGATATTGGGCAAATATATGAAACACACCGTTCATATGACGCGTTGCAATACCCGTTCATGTTTTGGTAAGAGAGACGATGGATATCATTTCAATATCAAGATGATAAATACATTGAATGGTAAGGATCAACATGACATACATTTTAGTCCGTTGATTTTGTTTTGCAAAATAAAATAAGAATCACTCCCAATTTCCCAGGAAGTTCTAAGAGTCGATTAAGGGATTAGGGGCTGTTTGTTTGGAGAATATTCAGCAAGGGCAGACAACCTATCTTAAATCATTTATCTTAACCCATTTTAAATATGCTAAAACTAACCTTCGGTGATTTAGTAATCACACGGCTCACACGGTGGCCCTTCAGGCGAAAGTGAGTTTTACTTCTAAGATAATAATTTTACTGCTTTTATTTCAGATGAGGAAACTACCAAGAAGGTTAGCTGGATGAATTATTACGCATATCGTTTGATTCGTCAAAATGCTGAGAACTATTTGCGACACATCACGTACGTCAAAATCGAAACGGAGCGCCTACCTTTCATTCGATTGAACCAACGCAAACTGCGTTCGGAGGAGAATATCCATTTACTCAATTCACGTGTCTCCAAGCAAAAAATCCGGTTGTTGATGAACATTATTAACCAGGACGTCTTTGGAGATACTCGACCAAACATACTAATAAAAGATTGCGGTGTTTTTTGCTAATTTGTATTCAAAGCCGAAAAATAAGTGAATATTAAAAGTGTGAAATAATTGATAAAGGCAAAGATTTTCTTTAAACCAAACAAACATTCACTTTAATCGTCAGCTAGTATCGATATCCAGGTTCCATGGCAACAACAAAAGGTATCTCTGGATTAAGAACTCAGATAACAGAATAGTTGGATGGACGCAGAAAGAAGGAAAACAGTGAATTAAAAATGGACATAGAAAGACCTAAAGAACAGAAAGAACTTGACCGTAGAGAACTAAGGAAAATACCAGACCAGAACAGGGAAAAGAAACTTGTGATACGTGGACTATTTAAGCAACATTCTCCAAAAACAGTAGTGAAAAGGATGTGCCGTGAAAACTCAAATTGACAACAACGCAAGGTATTTATCAGAAGTAATCGGACAGAAATGGTTCAAGTTTAACGATAACGATGCTCATGTGTGGAGAGAAAAATGCAATGGTGGTAATGAAAGAATTATAGGACGACAGAGCGGGCTGATAGTTATAAGTCAAAAAACTAGATCCCATGAACAAAATTAGTTATACTAATATTAATAGACCACTCCAGTTATCGAACTTCAATAAAACACAGAGCTACGGAAAATTAAAGATAATGAGGCATGTGATAGAAATCGTTTTCGTACGAAATTGCAAGTGAAAACAATTTGCCTTGTGATGAATTTCGTTTTCGTTTAAATTTCGTTCTAATTTCGTTTTGAACATGAAATCGTGCGATTTGCCCTGTGATGAAATTCGGTTTTTACGATTTCAAACCGAAATGAAATCGTTGACGTGTCTTTAAACGATTTCAGTGCGTATTGTGGGTGGGCAAATTGTGTGCGAACAAATTGAATGCAAAATTTAAGTGTTTTGAGTGGAAATTTATTATTTATTAAAAGTATCATAAATTATATGGTATTTTAGGGGAAAACACAAGAACTCAGCTCAAGAAGCAATATTTGTCAGTTTCAAGGAGCAGAATGCCGATCTTGCCAGAAATGTTGTAAAGGGCGATTGTGTTAGCATGGATATGTTATGGACAACATTAACAAAAAAAATTGAACGCGGAAGAAACCTCCACGAAAGGATGCAAGCGGATGGAAAAAGTTAAAGGTATATTAATTTTAGTTTTGGTTATAACATTTGATTGTATTGCAGGTATGGAAGAAATTAGCTCACAATAAGGTGTAAAAGACAGCGACCGGTGGTGGTGCGTACAACCAGTACATTTTAACACTAACAGACGAGCTATTTGTAGACTGCATGTAAGTGTTAATAAGCATTCCAAACTCGAAAGCATTTGATGATAATCTTTACATTCAAAAGACAGTGTCCGAGCTAGTTGTGGTCGTCAATACCTGAGGATGGAAACTCAGAAAATACTTTTCGAAATTTACCCTGCCCTAGTGGAAGGTCTTTGCCACCATCGTGCTCGAGCGCATGCAGGAACAAATTGAGCCCACTCTCCGTGACGAACAAGAAGGATTTAGAACCCAAAGAAGCTGCGTAGACCAGGCCAACACCTTACGCGCAATATCCGTGCAATCGGTGAAATGGCGGTCGTCGCTACACCCCACGTTCATCGATTTCCAAAAGGCATTTGATTCATTAAATCGCTCATCTGGAATGCCCTGCAAACAAAGGAGTACGGCGAAAGATCATAGCGTTAGTTCACGGACTGTAAGAAGACGAACTATCGGTAGTGCACAACGGACAACTTAGTGCACCTTTTCAGACAACACCCGGCGTCATGCAAGGATGCTCACTCACGCCGCTGCTTTTCAACTTCGTGCTTGACGAAGTCATGCATCGCAGTAGCCGCGGCTTAGTGTGGAACCTAACGAAACTTTTTGAAGACTTGGACTAGGCGGACACAATATATGTCTGTTCTTCTAAAGAGCTAACCATGGAGAACACCTGATGGGAAGAAGCCAAGCGAATTGCGCAAAACAGAGTGAGATGGAGAGTTCTCGTAGAAGCCCTATGCGGAGTGATAAAAGAATAAAAAAAAATAATATAAAAATAAAAAAGTGGAAGTGTACGCAATAATATAACACAGCAAACAAATTTGTCACAACTCATGAACATGGAGGCAATATCCGTGGCAAACATTCCCAACACGCTGGAAAACATATTAAAAAATTCACAGGAACTGTACACGGAGAAGCTAAAGGAAATACCAACAAACAGTCGACTGCGACTTGATCGACTTGCGAAAGCAGACAGAGTGGTTCAGCTTCGAGTTGTGATTCTGACGAAAGTCGAGGTCAAACAAAATCAAAACTTCCAAAATTGGCGAACGCCAAAGCCCTGCGCAAGTTTGTCAATTTTCATTTTCGACTTCTGCTTTGACTGCTACTGCCGATTTTTTCAGAAGCAGAAGCAGAAGTGATAGCAATGAAACTTATAGCATGTTTTCAAACGCTATAGGGAACGTAAAACATTAAATTATTGGTTCAAAATTTTCCTCTAATGGACAAGTACTAGAAGTTTTGTTCTATAATATTCGGGAAGTGAATTTAAGTGTCAATGAAAGTACAAATCTTACTATTCGTAAGAGCATTATTTATTGAGAAAAGGCACGTATACCGATTAAATCTTTACATAACTGTGTTAGGAAACTAGTTGTCTTATACGAAGTGTGGAGATTTGCAAAAAAATGCAAAAAAAACACAAAACATGTTTGAGTTTGTTACAGACTTAGACAATTTATTTGACATTTCACATGCCAATGCGCTTCAATCAATAAAGATAAATGAATATAGAATTTTCTTGCAGCGCCAGAGAGAGCCAGGTAGACTTGGTCACTTAGCTGGAGTGAACAAACAACTGACAGAAAAAGAGAAAAATACGCGCCTTAGAAACATTGAGGAACAAAAGCGACGTGATAAATATTTTTAAGCTTTAATACCTTATGACTCTGAAAATATTGATTTACAAAAAAATTTGCCCTTCCCAAATAAAACTACACAGTCCGACACAAATAGAGCTTCTATGAAGAAAAAATGTATTACCCCAAAATTAGTGGCAGCATTAGATAGGTTTCAGTTAAGTATAAGAAATACTGTGTTCATTATTGAAACACCTATTGAGGCAGTTTGACATATCAGTGATTTCCCATAAGTTCTCAATTCAAAGAATTCGTACTGAAAATCGAAAAGATCGCGCAGAAGCTATAAAAGTCTATTTCCAAAACGAGGTACCGGATACTGTAACTGTCCATTGGGATGAAAAATAGTTTCCGGCTTTAAATTTACGTAAATCTGAAGAAGAACGTCTACCAAGAGTTATTTCTTATTATGTTCTTATTTTCTACCTCTTCAGGTAGTGAACAGGCACAGGCAGTTTGGAACGCTATGGTCGACTGGAATCTTGAAGATAAAGTGCAAATTCTTTGTTGTGATACTGTAGTGTGCATACGTAGTCGGCATGGCTTAACCACAATTAAGAACCGAATTTTTCATGCTTTGCGCTTGATAAATACAAACAGTTCATAAGAATAGGTTAAAAGTTTTCAAAAATTAAGAGCGACAATTTCATAGACATACATATACTATATAACAACAAAACTTGTAAAGTTACCTTTGTATCTTTAGACATTTAAGCATTTAGTGGTTAAGAACAATTCAAAGAAACAAGACAAACTGGGCTCAATTCGCTAGAGAAATCAACTCATTGCTACCACGTACTGACACTCTCCCAGTTCGTACCTCAAATGAAATTGATTATAATGTCTCTGTCATTACCAATGCAATACTGCATGATGAAGAAGTTAGCACACCCAAGATAAAAGTTCGGTTTTCCCCTAAGCCCCTCCCCCGCTTTATGCTAACTCTAATTATACGGAGTACTTAGAGAATTCAGATGAAAGATACTTGGGGAAATTTCAACAGAAATTCACACGTCAGTACTGTGGCAGCGGCCAATCGCAATATGCCGGTCATTTCTGAGATCTCACAACTCCACGAGCTGAGAGAACTACTTCGACATCATGGCGCGCTCACCAAAGCGCTAATAAACGAGAACAAGCTGCTTAAAGAACAGCTTGAGTCATATAAGAAAAGTGAAGAAGCTCCGACTGCCGGAACTTCACATCGCTCTGCAGCGCCAGAGTCAACACCATCTGCAAGCCCTAAATCGAAGCGGGCAAAGACGCAGCCGGCGAGTTAACAATCGCCCCAACCGATAGCGCCATCAAAACGGACATCGAACGGGACCTCGACGGAGGCAGCCAAGAAGACTCCCGTCGGTAGACCTGCCAAAACAGCAGCGCAACCAACTAGGACCATTGAGACAAGCAGTAATAAAGTTGAGGGTAAGGACAAACCCCCGGAAATTATATTAAACGGGGTTAATATTAAGGAATTATGCATGGCCTTAGAGACCACAGTTAGAGACAAAGGTTTTACCTTCATAAAAAAGAGTAGGGACACTTTTGCCCTCAAAATGTGCAACCTGGACGGCTACCAAGTTGTCAAGTTGTCACACTTATTTTAAAAAACATGCCGCAGCATTACTGCGAAAGCGATATAATAAAATCAATTGAGGATAAACAAATTGAGAATACCAAAATTATTAAAATAACTCTATTCAAGGATGTTCACTGGTTGATCCAGTTTGAAAACTCGGTAGCCATTGAAAAATTATTAGAGATCAAAGAACTTTGTAAGGCTAGGGTGGAATTTCAAAAGTTCCACAATCACACTATTCTTCAATGCAAAAAATGTCAGCGGTATAATTATGTTGCATCGAACTGTCATCTGGACTACCGATGCGTTAAATGCAACATGACTCATGGTCCGCGGGGTTGTCCGCTTCCCAAGTCAAATTAGCAAGGTGAAAAGGTTCCCTTCTCTTCGGTGTTCTGTGTGAACTGTAACACAAATGGGCATACAGCCAATTACAAAAAGTGTCCGGTTTACCAGAGCCTGAAAATGAAAGTCCAGGAACGAAAAGCTGAGAAGGAAGCTAAAAAGAGCTTCATAATTAAATCAGTAAATAATTTGGTGTCCGACAGGGTCAGCTTCGCACAAGCAATCCGTGGTCCGGACACAACCAAGAAACCACCACAACAACAGCAGCAAACCCCACCACAAACAAACCACAAACTGAAGGGGCAAACGAAAAAGCCTGAGCAACCTAAGACCCAGAAGGCAGCGAGGCATGTAGCCATGGGCGAAAGTACCGGCACAGGCTTCCTACTCCAAGAATACAATGAGGTAAACAAGTTTGTGCCCACTTATAATCGGAACGATCCGATTCATGTCAAGCAGGTTAAACTAATTGAACTTCTCTTAGCCATATGCAGCAATCAGTAATAGGACAGACTACTAACTTGAATTCCTGGACGAAAACTTACCCAGCAGTGGTAACCCTCTACCTTCTCCTCTCCCTTGTCAAAGAAAGTCCGCTAGATCCAAATCCTTAATCCAAGCAAACCTATCATCTCCGATATCTAATGACGACTGAAGGCAGAATGAAAATAATGCACTGCAATGTTTGTTCACTGATCAGTGTCGTGAAAAGGCGCATGCTCGGGGAATTTCTGCAGCACCACAAACCCGATATAATGCTGATGTGCGAGACCCGATTGCGTGGCGACCATCGCCTTGCTTTTCCTGGTTACGACCTGCTCAGAGGGGACAAGAGTAGGAAGGGTGAAGTCGGTGTAGCTATCCTGGACTACCATCAAATATAGAGTAGATTTCCCTTCAAGGTCGGGGATAGAATAGCCTTGAGGTAATGTATGCCTGTCGTAAGAGGCGACTAAAATCTAACGTCAGAGGGAGTAGCCTTGGTGATGCTATAAGCTATGCTGTCGGGAGTGTATTCTCCTGGTAGGGCCACCCAAGGCAGCCAGGTTATAGTTGAAGGGCAAAACCGACGGCAAACACAAATCCAAGAGCGTCTGACCTATAGTAGGCGGCTTCCTGGTCTGCGTCTGATCCTAGAAGGACGGCAGTGTTAAAACCTGGTAGAAGGTATAAAATACAACAACGAAAAGATGCAATGGAACAAACACGTGGAATTATTACCCCAGGTGGCAGACCAGTTATTCTGGAAAATCCACCCTCTACGGAGGTCGGTCCCTCGGATTCTGGGGAGGACCAACTATTGCTTCTAAAAGACCCTTTCAGAGCGAAAAATACTATGCTAAGATCACCACCGATAGCGTCAAGGGCAAGTTCAACAATTTTGCCTATAGATCTCTCTGAAAAAAGAAAAAAGATATATCGATCTCCACCTAGATCGCATGTCACCGGAAAAAGAAGTCCTCCGGTTAATCAGGACTCAGTGAAAACGAAATGCTTCGTAAAAGAGAACAACGAATTACGAGCTAAACTTAATGAAATGGAGCGACTCTTCTATGAGCTTAAGAAGGAAGTAGATTCACTGCGAAAAGAAAACGAGGATCTTAAAAACCTTCGTATACCGAAAGATCTCGAGACAACGCCGAACTGTCCAGCAACGGCATATTTCACGGACGAAGAAGAACTTGCCCGCGAAACCGATCCGGCCGTTAAGGGACGACCTAGCAAAAAGCGTAAGGCTGTAACCTCACCCGAAGTTTTGCAGGAAAAATATAAGGCCGCTGTAACAAACAAGACAAAAACTATAGCGAAACCTCGCCCTCCACCTGCAATAAATGTCGTCGGGATAGAGGACTACGGAAAACTTCGTAACCTTCTCAAAAATACGCTGAAGACGAAGTATAATATAATCTCACGCCGAAATAACGTGTGGAAAATTAACGTAGAGGATCCTGATTCTTACCGAGCACTCTCTCTTAAATTAAATACAGAGAATATCCAATGGTTTACTTATGAAAATAAGTACGAAAAACCGATGCGAGTCATCATTAGGGGACTCCACCCGACATGCAGTAAAGAAGATATTATGGAAGACGTGCAAACACAAGGCCTAAAAATTATTGACGCCGTGAATATTATCAAGAAGGAAAAGCAATGCACGGAAGGAGACAAAGATTTCGTAATCAAACGCGGCCTTCCACTGTTTATGCTGACCTTTGATAGGAGCGAGAATGTGGAGGATATCTTCAACATCAAGACAATCCTAAACATAAAGGTCAAAATCGAGCCAATGCGTAAGGGAAGGAGAACGGTTCCTCAGTGCAAACGTTGCCAAGGTTTTAACCACACAAAAGCATACTGCCAGAAAGAACCACGGTGCGTTAAATGTGCCGGTAAACATCTCTCGGAAGAGTGCGACAAAAACAAGCAGGTCCCAGCGGTCTGCGCAAATTGTACGAAAAACCACCCAGCAAATTATAGAGGTTGCGAGGTAGCGAAAGAACTACAAAAAAGACGCGACACTCTCAAGAAACCGGTACACCCAGACCCAAGCTTAAAATATCGTAAAACCGATAATCCAAAAACCGCTAGGGCAGTCAAAAGGACGAAACCGATACAGAAAAATAAAGAAATTGCACAAGAGAACGTGGCCGGACCAAGTACAAAGAAAAATCCGGCGTTGGCTGATGCGAGATCGTACGCGCAAGTCGCGATACATGGAGACCAGTCAAGATCAGATACAACAGATCCGATCCGTCAATTATTAACTGTTATATTAGAAAAACTTGAGCAAAACAAGATTAATCAAGTTTTATTTGACAAATTGAGCAAGCCCGAGTTCAAACCTCGGAAGCCTAATAACAAAACATGAATATGATAGAGTTTCTTAAATTACTGACATGGAACGCAAACGGCCTCCTAAACAAAATTTTTTTTTTTTTTTTTTTATTTTTTATTTTTTATTTCCCATATGTCGTGTACATATGTCTTTATTTTTTATTAAGACTATTAGTACATGGTTTAAAAGTTATTTCTGGGTTGTAACTAATTTATGTGAGCAGATCACAAAAGTTTTTTATTTTTGTAAGGATGTAGGGGAAAAAAATCAAAATAGTAACAAAAATAATATACATTTAAATTAAATTAATACAATTATAGAGCAAAATATAGTAAAGTAAACATAAATGTAATAAAGATATAAAATACAAAAATAAACATTAAACAAAAGCAAAGAAAAAGAAGTGGTATTGAGATATATATATATATAATTTCGAATTTATTCAACCAGATCCACTGGCCTTGTCCTCTGTAACCTGCGTCTGCATTGTAGTTCCTGAATTGGTAGTAGGTTGACACCAACATTTGGGTGTTGGGTAAGCTTGGTCTGGTAGATACGACTTATTTTTGTAATCTCCTCTGTTACTGTTGGAATATTAAGATCACGATGCAGATCATTGTTAGTTATATACCACCCAGCCTTGGTGATCATGCGAATTATTTTTGATTGTTGTCTTTGTATTATGTCTGTATTTGATTTTTTGGCCGTTCCCCAGATTTGTGCTCCGTACGTCCAGATTGGTCTTATAATAGCTTTGTAGATCAGTATTTTGTTTTCTAATGTTAATTTTGATTTGAGCAGCCAATATAATTGACTAATTCTTAGCTTGATTTGATCCCGTTTTTTAAGTATATGGTATTTCCAGTTGAGTTTGTTATCAATATATAATCCTAGGTATTTGACTACATTTTCAATTTTTACGTCAGCTCCGTCAATCTTTATACGAGGTGGTGTGAATTTAGTTTTAGTTGTATATATAACATGTACTGTTTTGGTATTATTTACTTTTATTTGCCACTTTTCAAACCACCTTAGGGTAGTATCCAGATGCTGTTGTAGTTTGGATGTTGCTATGTTTACTTGTCTATGTGCGCTAAGTATTATAGTGTCATCAGCAAATGTGGCTATCATTGAAGCGTCGTCATTTGGTGTTGGTATGTCCGCTGTAAAGATAGTGTATAATAACGGTCCTAGTACACTTCCTTGTGGTACGCCTGTTTTGATTTTTCTTAATGTGGAATATTCATCTGAGTACTTAACGAAAAAATGTCTTTCTGTGATATAGTGTACTAATATCTGTAGTACGTTATGCGGGAATATATTGCGCAATTTTCTGATTAGTCCTTTGTGCCAAACTTTGTCGAATGCCTTTTCTACATCTAGAAAAAGTCCTATAGAGAACTTTTTGTTGTCAAGATTGTTTAAAATTTTATGAGTCACACGATGGATTTGTTGTATGGTCGAGTGTTTTCGTCGAAAGCCAAATTGGTGGTCAGGTATTATATGTTTGCGTTCTATAATAGGTAACAGTCGCTGGCACAAGAGCTTCTCGAATATTCTTGACAGCAGTGGAAGTAAGCTAATTGGTCTATATGATGCTGGATTATATACGTCTTTACCAGGTTTTGGAATTGCAATGACTTCAGCCACTTTCCATACTTTAGGAAAGTAATTTAGTCGAATTATCGCGTTGAAAATATTGCGTATGTATACCACTGCTTGAAGTGGTAGCTCCCTTAAAAGTTTTCCGTCAATTTTGTCATACCCGGGTGCTTTTTTGGGCTTTATGTCGTGCTGTATACATTTGAGTATTTCATTTGTGCATATTTTTTTTAGGCGAGTTGGCTGGGGAGTGACTGTCGAGTTTATATGATAGTCATCTTCGTTGATAGTTTCATCAGCAAATATTTTTTCATAATAATTCGCTAGAACTGTCGCCTTGTCTAGGTTCGTTACTGCCCATTATCCATTGTCCATTTTTATAGGTGCCTGGTGTATTGTTTTATTTGTCAGTTTTTTTGTAGCTTTCCACAGGGAGTAGTCGGTAAAGCTTGTCGGAGTTAGCCTCTGTAAATACTTCGTGATTTCATAATTTTTCTGATTTTGGAGATATTTTTTAATTTCTTTAGTTGCCTTGTTATATTTATTTTTCGCATCGGGGGATCTGCAAATGGTCCATGCTTTTTTCAGTTTTCGTTTTGTGCATATCAATTTGCGAAGCATAGGGGGTGTGTATCGCTTTGCATGGTGTATTATCTTGTCCGGAGTTGCTTGCAATACTGCCTTCTCAATGGTATCGTTTAGTTGGACTATAGCGTATTCTACGTTGTCGGGTGATCTCAGTGGAATGTATTTAAGTTTGTGTTAATGTAGTCTCGATAGGTATCCCAGTCAGTTTTGTTGTTGTGCCATAGTTTGGACTTGGTTGTGTTCACTTCAGTTGAATTAAGTTCGAGTAGTATAGGTGTATGGTCTGACGATAGTTCCAGTCTTGATGTTATGACACATTTATTTAAGTCTATGTCTTTGAGTATATAAAAGTCAATGAGGTCTGGCTTTTTATTTTTGTCTGTTGGCCAATACGTGGGTTCGCCAGTACTAAGATGTTTAGCTTTTGCTAACAGCAGTGCACCCTGTAGGTTTTTACCTTTCTTGTTTGATATTCTGGAGCCCCAGTCTGTATGCTTCGCATTGTAGTCGCCTGCAGCTATAAAACGGTGTCCGAGAGTTTTTAAGAAGTCAAGGTATTGCGACGGCGAGATATTGTGCTTTGGTGGGCTGTACACGGCTGTTATTCTTAGTGGTCCGGATGAGTCGAAGATTTGTATGCTTGTCGACTGGATGTAGGTTTCTTGGAATGGAAGCAGTACGTTATGTTTAATGTTTTGTTTAATAATGATAGCAGTCCCACCGTGTCCTGTACCGTCGGGATGGCATGTGTGGTACATCTTGTATCCACTTATGTTCATGTGCTGGCTACTTGTATAGTGTGTTTCCGATATCAAAGCAATGTCAATGTAGTTGTTGTGTAGGAGAAGCTGTAGTTCATTGAGGTGATTTTTTAATCCGTTTGCATTCCAAGTTAAAATTTTTATTTTAGTGTCCATTCTTGTTGTCGAGTTTTGTCAATAGTACTGTTATGATGTTCATCATATTACTCATTTGTTGCGCTAGTTGTTTTATTATATCTTTTATTTCCGCTAAATCTTTTGAAAATTCAGTCTTTTTTTCTGTGTTTTCACTAGTCTCGTTTTTGTTGGATTCGTTTTTGTTGCTTTCGTTTTTGTTGTGTTCCTCATCTTTTTGTTGAGGTTGTAACTGATTTGTGGGGTTTCTACGGTTACTGGCTGCTGTTTGGGCGTACGTTATTCCAATTTTGACTTTGTTTGATGTCTGTTCTACTACCTGATGGTCATCTTTTTTATCGTCTTTCTCTTTTAGTGAGGGAAATCTTTTAATTTTTAGATGTTTGTATACGTCACATCCTTTATAGTTGGCTGTGTGTGAGCCTCCACAAAGAGCGCATTTAATTTGATCTGCACTTATTAGTTTGCAGTCAATAGTTTTGTGCTTGCCAGCGCATTTCACGCAAATCGGGTCTTTGGTGCAGAAATTTCGTGTATGACCATATTTTTGGCAGTTTGAGCACTGAGCTACCGTGCGTTTGTGGTGTGGTGGCTCAAATATGACTTTGGAGTGTTGTAATATTAAAGATTTCTCTATTATTTGCTTTGGATTTTAGTTCAATGAAAAATAGAGGCAGTGGTTTCTTTGTCAGTTTTTGTTGTACGTTGTGTATATTAATAACGTCGTGGCCTAGTTCCGATAGCTCGTTCTTAAGTTCGTCAAGGTCAGTGGCGTAGTGCATATTCCTAAGTACTGTTTTGAATCCCCGCTCCTCTTTCGGCTTAAAGGTGTAGTATTTAGTTTTGTTTTCCCTGAGCATCTTAACCACCGCCGAGTAGTTCGACGAGTCATTTGTCTGTACGCATACTTCGTTGTTTTTAAGTGTTTTTAAAATGTAGTTTTGTTGTATTATGTTTTTCAGAGCTTTGTTTAGTACGTTAATTTGTTCTACGTCCTGTACGTATATTGGTGGTGGCTTGTGTATTTTAGTAGGTGGTCGAGGTTGATTTGGCGCATTAGAATTTGCTTCTGTACCACTGCCGTCTTCAGCCGTTTCGTCTTGTGAGAGGAGTTCGAACCTGTTATTAGTGTTAGGCGCGCTTAGCCAGTACTTTTGCAGTGTTGTTTGTGTTGTCGTTTGTGTTTGAGTTTTTTTCCTACTTTTTTTACTATTGCTATTTTGTTCGGAAGTGTTGTTGGGAGAGAGCTTACTACGGTTGCGTTTTATTTTTGACTCTTGTGGGTTTTGATTGGTTGAAGTTTGTACTTGCGTGTTTGATGTCTTTTTTCTGATCAATGTTGTTGCCGAAGTGAGGGAGCAAATTGGCATTGTAGCTGAGAAAGATGACGTGGTGGTTGTTGTAATTAGTGAGATAGCAGCTGATGTCTGCGTTGTGGTTGTTGTTGTTGTTGTTGGTTGGAACGAGGAGAGTGGCGTCGTTGGTGAAGCGCATTGTGCACTCCACGGCAGAGGCTGCATATTACCTGCTGCCATGGAACAGCTGACAGTTAGTTGAGTGGTAGAGCGAGAGGCTGCTTTTGTTGGGATTGATGATCCGTTATTGTTTTCTCTTTGTGAGTGTGTAGCTGTTTGTTGTATTGCGGGAGAGCAAGAACGCGCTCTCTCGAAATTAACGGGAAGTGAGGCTTGGTGTGAGTCACTGATGTTGATGCTGTTGTTTGAACCGCTTGTTGATGTGTCAAGGTATTCGTTGTTGTTACTTATGCGGACAGCTGTTTGAGCGTGGGGTACGCTCATGCTGTTCCTTGGTGGATGATTTTGTTTTTGCGAGCTGCCCGCAGTCGGGGGACTGCGTTCAACAGGCATTTTGAGATAAGAACAATTGATTATCTTGTCTCTTGATTTAGTTTTTTGTGTTGTTAAATTCGGAAAGCGAAAGGAGACGACTAGTCGACTTGACAGTGCACTTGCGAATGCGAAAAATTAACGAACTAGAAATATTTCTACGGAAAAAAAATATTGATATATGCCTGATATCGGAAACCCACTTAAAAAAGGGACATGGACCCAAAATAAAAGGTTACAGAGATTATCACGCGCATCATCCTTCGGAAAATGCCAGAGGCGGATCCTCTCTTTACATTAAAGATTGTATTAAGCACTCAACAGACATAAAAATAGAACTCGATTCTATACAAATAAGTTCAGTCTCCGTTGTAGTAAACCATTTAGACTATCTTATCAGATCTTGCTACTTCCCCCCGGGATATAGACTGATAGACGACGACCTTGACCACCTCTTTGACTCATCTGGGTCTAATCTTATTATCGGTGGGGACTTTAATGCGAAACACACTTTTTGGGGTTCAAGATGCAACTCAACGAAAGGCAGATTACTATACAAAGCCAGTATGAAGCGTGGTGTGGACTTTTATTCGACGGGAAAGCCAACATATTGGCCAACTGACAAAAATAAAATCCCTGACCTCGTCGACTTCTTTATTGCAAAAGGGCTAAACAAAACTCTGACGGAAGTCGAAGAATGCTACGATCTATGCTCAGACCACTCACTAGTCACCCTGAAAATGGGTATAAGTGTAGCAACGAATGTAGGACCGCCCAGGTTAAGTAGTAACAAAACCAACTGGGACGTTTTCCGAAAAGACTGTAAAGAAAATGTTGCTTTAAATGTGCCACTAAAGACACCGCTAGAAATAGAAGATGAAGTTGACAACCTCGTGGAAGCCATTCAGAGTGCAGCGTGGAAAAACACTCCGGAAGACAGCTACACGGAACAATAAAGTCAAGTACACGCCTGAAATAGAGGACCTCATACGAGAAAAGAGGAGAGCGCGTAAGAGATGGCAACAATCCCGCGCACCCCCTGATAAAAGTTATCTGAACCATCTTTGCAACAAACTTAAAAATGAGCTACAGGATCTAAGAAATCTCGAAACTTCTAATTACCTAGAGGGCTTGACTGCTGAAAAGAGCTCAAACTACTCACTTTGGAAAGCCTTGAAGTCCATAAGGAAACCAAAAATGCACTCGCCACCAATAAGAAAAGCTAACGGCGAATGGGCAAAAGGAGACAAGGAGAAAGCGGATCTATTTGCCGAGTATCTAGAAGAAACATTCAGGCCGTTCGACGGACGACCTTTAAACGAAGAACCGAATGTTAATACGGGATCCGACAACTATAAAGTAAAATCCGTATCTCTGTCCGAGCTTCGAATGACAATAAGAAAGTTGAAAAATAACAAAGCTCCAGGATACGATCTTATCACTGCCGAAGTTCTAAAGGAGCTACCAAAAAGAGCAATAGTTAAGCTGCTGTACATTATAAATGCTTCTCTGAGACTTTCATATGTTCCAAGACAATGGAAAGTAGCCGAAGTCATTATGGTTCCGAAACCAGGGAAGAATACAAATGATAAGAAATCATATAGACCTATTTCGCTACTGCCGATAATATCTAAGGTTTATGAGAAACTTCTGCTAAAACGATTACAACCAGTAATTGAAGAAAGACGCTTGATACCAGATCATCAATTTGGCTTCCGGGTTCAGCATTCCACAATCGATCAGGTTTATCGAATAACAAATGAAATTGAGAATGCTCTAGAATGCAAAAAGATTTGCTCTAGCGTTTTTCTCGACGTATCGCAAGCCTTCGACAAGGTATGGCACGAAGGCCTCATGTATAAGCTAAGGACAATCCTACCGGAAAAATTATTCAAAATATTGAAATCCTACCTTGAGAACAGACTCTTTCGTGTTAGACATGAGACTGAATTCTCGGAATTCAAAGAAATCCACGCCGGTGTTCCTCAAGGAAGCGTTCTCGGCCCAATCTTATTCCTGCTCTACACAAGAGATATACCACAGGATGAAGGGACCATCGTAGCAACGTTCGCAGACGATACGGCTATCCTCGCAATCGATGAGTCAGTCGAATCATCAACTGAAAAACTCCAACGGGCTCTTAATAAAGTATGCGAGTGGACAAAGACCTGGCGAATTGCCCTTAATGAGACCAAGTCGACGCATGTAAATTTCACGTACAAAAGATAAACAACTTACCTGTTTTCATTAACTCGGTACAAATACCGTACGCAAACGAGGCGAAATATCTAGGAATGACCCTAGACGCTAAACTTAAGTGGAAGCCACACGTAAAGAAAAAGCGCGACGAGCTCGCAATCAGAGTTAGAGAAATGTATTGGCTACTCGAGAAGATATTCAAAGCTAAGCGTATACAACAAACTGCTCCTGTATAAACAAGTGCTAAAACCTTCTTGGACATACGGTATTCAACTTTGGGGTTGTACCAAACCAAGTAATATGGCTATAATACAAACATTCCAAAACAGAACGCTAAGAGCAATCGTGAATGCTCCATGGTATATAAGGAATAGTGATATTCACAGAGATCTTGGAATTGCTACCGTGAGTAACGAAGTAACAAACTTTGCTCGCAAACTTCGTTCTCGTATTCATGGTCACTGCAATAATGAAATAATCCGTACTCTGGACGTGACAAACCTTGAGCGCCGACTACAAAGAACAAGACCGTTCGACCTAGCGCCATAAGGAAAAACCGCATGTAATGACGGTATTAGTAGGTGCGTTCGCTGGAAAGCTACCTACCAAACGCGAATAACACTACAGAAGCGTAAACTACTTGTTAAGGTAACTTAGTCGTAGTCATCACTTAAATGAAAAAATGAGAGGAACAAATTTCATACTACTATGAGCGCGCGCGGCCGGATCTCATAGTGCCTCTCTGAGGGGTGAGGTTTAGCCCGTAGGCAGAC
>JAWNKX010000326.1:0-11456 GCA_035041755.1 Cacoxenus indagator
AATAGTCTTAATAAAAAATAAAGACATATGGGAAATAAAAAAAATAAATATTTTAAAATGTTTAAGTAGCAAAAATTTTAAATGTAGCACTATCTCTCTCATAAACGTTACAAAAGCAATAATATTATCCAAAATAGATTACGACCTCTGTGTATACGGCAAACCAAACAAAACCAATATTAACAAATTATCCACACCCTACCATTCCTCCATCAGACTCTCTATAGGTGCTTTTCGAACCACTGCCATCGCCAACATCCTCGCAGAAGGTGGACTCCCCGACCTGAGTACCAGATTTGATTGGAGCATCAGCAGACAAATATACAGATAATCAACCAAATGAAGCGGAAGCGAGATCTTAAAATACCATCAAGCCTCCAACTCATCATCGAAAAAGCTGCAGAATTCAACATAATTATATCTACTCACCGAAAATACAAATAAAATTCCCAGTCCTACCCAACTCCTCGCAGAGGCCAACATTGAAAATATCAAAAATTTTGTAAAACTTATTTCTAAACTAAATATAAGCCTCTAAATACATGTAAAAAAACCAGCCTGAAGGCCTTCGTTGCTCTGGCTATAAAAGTATTGTAATTTAGGATTAATTCTAAGCTACAATAAAATTATAATAATAATAATAATAATTCTCGAGTTCTAGACGTGACGAGTTCTTTAGTGCGCAGTTTAGAACGTTTCGTCAGCATTTTTGGGACATTTACCGCCGTTACTACTCGTTTGACATCGGGGATCTTATGTCTGCCAGCAAAAACTAGCATAAAATTGGCGTTCATAATTCAAAATCAAAATCATTTTTTAGTACCGGGTTGGATAACCCTTCATTTTTATATTAAGTCTATTTGGCATTGATGCCACCAAGTTTTCAATGTAAGTGGGATCAATTTTCTCCCACTCCTTCAGTAAACTCATCTTCAGTTCCGTTTTGCTTCGTATTTCTCTTCCCCTTAGACTTTCTTAAAATTTGTTCCACAAGGGTGACTGAAAGTGCGTGGGGATTATAAATGACCCATAAGGGCGTATTCATTGATGTGTGCTTCGGGTCATTATCGTGATAAAAATAATTATTAGACCGAATATCGAACTTATCTGCACTCTGGACTAAATTTCGATTAGTATCTCGATGTACAATGTGGTCCATAATACCATCAATAATTTCCATCTTCCCACCACCCCTAATAGCCATACAGGCCCATACCATCAAACCTCCTACGCCATGTTTAATTGTTTTAACTGTATTCTTCGGGTTAAACGTCTATCCAGGTTTTCGCCAGACTTTAAAATGTCCATCTGGCCGCCAAATAGTGTACTTCGACTCGTCGCAAAAGATCACTTTCCGCCAGAACTCCACTGGGTGGTTTCGGTACTGTCAAGCGAACTGCAGGCGTTTCTTTCTATTTACATTACTAATCATTGCCTTTTTGCGGTGTGTGCGGGACTTGTAGCCAAATTGTTTACTTGCTCTGCGTATGGTTTCAGGATGCCAATCATTGTTTAAAGAATTTGCGACCTCTGCACTAATTTTAACGGCGTACTTGCAACGACAAATTATATGTTGTATCGTAGATCGACTTCGTTTACACCAATTTGCGAGTTCTACATAGGATTTCTTCTCCTTAACATGTAAATTTAAAACAATTCTACGTTCTTTCAAAGTTAGTTCCATGCGAGGCATTTTTAATCAAATACTACACAATTATCCCTTACGCAAACAAAAGACAAGTGAGGTACAGTTGTAAACCAAACTCAAAGATAAAAAAAATTAGAAAATGAGTGCAAAATAAACGAACATGCACGTGCATGTTTGCTGTACGATGACTTTTGTGGAGGTGAATTTTCGAGGTCTTCGTGATTTTTACTTATTATTAAGGATACAACTATGCCAAATGAAATTTCTTTTTTGTAAATACATTCAAAAATATTTAATTAACACTACTGCGTTTGAAATATAATAAATTATTAAAAATCAACCAAGTTATGAAGCTTAAAACACAAAAATGCATGAAAATTCTTGCTGTATGCTCATTTTTATTTGACAATTAAACCGTGGCGCGTCTATTTCATTAACAATACTTCGTCGCAAGATGCTACAATGGCTAGCGGTGTCGATGAAGGCAGAGTATGATCGAATGTTGACGATAAAGGTTTTGTTGAAGCATTCGTTGTTGCTCTGACACTCAGTTGACGGATTATTATGTCGGGCTTCGCACAGTCACTATTGTTTTTGTGTACTCTGTTACACGTCACACACCGTGGTCGTTTCTGGGGCAGTGGGCATTTACTTGAGAAATGTCCTACCTCGTTGCAGTTGTAACACTTTAATCCAGATTTTACCACATCATTCGGCTTTGTTGACGGCTCCGTTCGTTTCATGTGAGGTCGGCTTTCTTCTCGAAAGTTCTACTTCGATTTACGAAATATTCTCCAATTGCGTCGCGCATTTGCTTCATGCTATTAAATTTGACCGCTGCGATTGCCTGCTGAAGTTCGTTGTGTCTTAAGCCGGATCGCACATACCGTATAATTGCGGCTTCGCTAAGGCCATAGAGATTTCCCATTGCTGATATTCGGAAACAGAATTCATTAACCGCCTCTTTCGGTCGTCTTACGGAATTTTCATTTTGAAGTGAATTTCGGCTTTGAAACTTTAATTGGTCGACCTTTAGTTCAGGTATTTTCGGCATGTTTTCCTGCTTCACCACCGTACTTCACCACTCGAGCAGAATAACCATTGGATACCACCTCGCAAGAGGGAGGAAGTCACCACGTTGCCGGGGTGCCAATCGTTCAGCTCAACTGTGGCGCTGCCAGATTGGGTGTACTTACACATATTTACGATTTTTTTTTGTTTTCAAATTTGATATCTTTTTTTGGTTTTTTTTTTTGTTATATTTATAATTTGGCAAGTAGGGCAGACCAAAAGGGCGGGTACCTCAAAACGGATATTATTCTGAATTCGGTCAAAAATGTTCCATACTTTACTGCGGCCACGTTTACCGCTAATTTTATATTCAAAGTTTCATATCTTTGATTCGATCTCAATTTCTAGTCCTACAGTCGAGTCGTTCGTAGATTCCTACAAATAAAAAATTGTATAATAGTTTAAATAATAATATCATAATTATTCAGTTTTATAATTCTACTTACATCCAGAAATCCATTTTTATTTTGTGTTCACAAAAAAAGGATACTGAATTTGCCTTAAGCGCTTTACAGCAAGCAAAGTCAGCTATTATTCTAACGGTGTGAATAGCAAAACTCTCTCTAAAGTTTTGGGCTTGTCATCTTTACGAGTCGCTTACTGCCACTTCCTTTCTCTTCTAACACAAAACATGACAGATAGTTTTGCTGTTCACGTCGTTAGAGTAATAGCGGGCATATGGTCAAAGAGGATTTCAAGAAAATATTCTACTGCACTCGTTGCGTTTGGTGTCACTTTCCCGTTACTTTACTTCAATGATTGATCTGTGTTGATATTTTGCTTTATACCAGAACTCAAGTAGTGTCAAGCAATATAGGGATGTTTTGATGTAAAAACTTAAAATTTTTCTTTTTAATTTGCTGTCAATCCTACGCTTGGAATCAAAGTGCATGAAATATATATAGTTTACAATTCTCTCAAAAGGTTTTTAATTTCTTTTCAAAAAAGGAGAAGCCGTGCTAATAATGTTATTTTTCTTCTATTAACATCGAACTAGCAGGGCAGGCCGCAGTGTAGCATCCTCATTCTGCTAAATACTGAACGCGAATTCTTGGCGAGAATTAGCGTGAAAAGAAATTTCTGTATATCCCCTTTGTTTTTGTTGCTTTAATTGCCGTCACCCATTTGTATTTTGATGTATTGATATTGCTGTGGGAATGATAACACCCCCATAATTGTACTGGTTTTAATAAATTATGAACACTATTCGTACGGGCTTTTAGTTTCTATGAAGATTCCTGCCTCCTTGGCGCAACCAAAAATTATAAATAAATAAATAAATCAAGATTTTTTTAAGAAATAACTAAAATGGATTTAAAACGCATGTTTTGTGTTAAATATGTCGCAAAATCTAAATTGAATAAAGCTAATTCTACCTTGACTACCAGGCAAACAGAAAAACCAACAAATAACTGCAAGTGTCCCATGTCAAACGAAATCAAATTAGCTGCGATTTGCGAATATCAGGAAAGACAAAGAAGTAAATTCTGCCTTCGCCACGCAACAACAAAGCGTGTAACATTTATTTTTTTTTAATTTGTCGATAATAAGCGGAGACAAAGAAAAAAGATATGCCTGCATGAATGAATACGTGTACGCAAATTTGAACTCAACAACGAAGTCAGGACCTGACTTCTGATAAATTTAGTACGACAATCGAAAATTGACTTGATAAAAATTCCCCTTTTTTTCTCTTTGACCCTATTCTAAATCAGGTTTGCTAGAATGTCCAAGATACTGAAAAGCAAACAGCTGCACACAACACACACGCAAAAACAAAACATGCGCTCGACACTCGAACTTCGAGTCGGCCGCGCCAATTTACAGTGGGCACTCTACATTTAAAAATTTTGTGTTGGCGCACTATGAAACTTGTGTGTTCAATGCCTGTGAACGTTCACTGCAATCAACTTTGATACATATTTTATTTGGTGCCACAACCGAAAATTGATTTGGCTGCACTCGACAAGAAGTCGAAATGAGAAATCAAAAGCGAGCCATTGTTTGAGTGTGTTGTGTAGCAGTGATGTGCAGCGAAACCTTCGTTTTATCGAAATGCTCACAAGTTAACGAGCATTTAGCGAAGCCAAGTCTGCTTACGCTCACGAAACAAAATGATTCGTGGACGTGAAGGTAGTAATGCTTGTGTATTGCTTTGCTTAACATTCGCTCTGGTCAAAATGTGTGAAGCACAAGCATTTCACATTTCATAGTGAATTGCTCCATTACCATTTCGTTCTGCTTGTGAACAATCCATAGGCTCGCAAGCAAACGTGAGAAAACTTCATTGCTGGAGGCAAACAAGACAAAACATATACTACCAACAACGAGCCTCTCATAAAAATAACGATGCACCGCGTTCACACCTATACCGCAGATCAGATCAAGATAGTAATATTTTATTTATTAAGCACCAAACCGGGCGCATTGTGCCTTATAATATGCTTTGCATCTATGTCATAAATTATCGCCTGGTTTAAACAATTATTTACTACTATTACAAACGTATACATTAATTATTTGTCAGGTTTAGGATTACTTAAATTTAATTTTAAGGATAAGGTTGGCTTCTTCTCCGCCTAAGGCGTGTCCTGCTCCTTTCCAAGAGCTCGCGGAAGTGAAGCCTTCTGAGACGCTGTATGGGTGTGACTTCAGCTAGGGGTCTGGCTAAGCGGTTTGAGTGTGCCAAAAGTCGGTCATTGTATCGGCTGGTTTGTCGGGCGATCTGGTCTTCCACAACAGGTATGTCCAGGTCTCTGTGCAGGGTTGAGTTTTTGACGTACCAGGGACAACCAGTCATTAGTCGCAGAGTCTTGTTTTGCAGGACTTGCACTCTTTTCTTCTGAGACTTTGCCGCGATTCCCCAGATCTCTATGCCGTATCTCCATTTAGGGATAATTATTTGTACGTAGACTGTCCGTTTGTTAGAGAGAGACACTGAGCTTCTTTTATTTAACAGCCAATGTAGCCTAATGATCTTGCTGCGACAAGAGTGTATTACAGAAGAGATGTGTTTGCTAAATGTGAGCTTCTGGTCAAGGACCCAAGTATTTTACTGTGCTGTCACCGCAGAGATACACTGACGGTGGAGAGCTTCTTCTCAAGGTAAAGCAGACGTTGGTGCATTTTGAGCTGTTTATTTTGATATTCCATCGTTTTGCCCATATCTCTAATTATTGGAGGTATTCTTGAATTCCGTCGGCGGCTTCGTACTCACAGTGGGAGGAGTAAAAGACACTATACTATATAATACGCATAATGACCAGCACGGATACAATAAATATCATCAACCGAATTATAATCAAGTTTTCGGACAACACAGGAACCGCAATAGCAATAGCAATAGCAATAGTAGCCGCAACTATAATAATCACCGAAACCTTAATGACTCTTACCAAAATAACAATAATTAAAGAAACAGTTCTGGAGGACCAAAGCATAACACTAATATGCAAAATAACCAACTAAGAGTTACCGAACCGCTTAATCATGTATCGTTCACCCATAAAATTGGAAAATCTAGGTACATGAATAATTCTCGAAGCAACGTCGACGCAAAGAAATTGGAAATTACCATCAAGAATCGCAAACATACCAAGAACAAACAATCGTAACATCGATGACACTGTAAATTCTCGTCCACCAGCCTCAAACAACCGACAGAGTGCGTCGACATAAAAAAGCATGGATCTAGCCTCCCATACATATTTATCGACTCACCATTTGGACGCCCACTCAGATTCCTCATAGATACTGGAGCAAGTAGATCATTTATTAACCCAGAATTCGTCGGGAAACATCTTCAACAAGAACTCGAAACACCGATGACAATTAAAACCGTACTAAACTAACACCAACTTACGAAAAAGACAACTTACCACATATTCAAAGAATTCAATGGCACAGGTAGCCTCCACTTTATAATCTTTAAATTTCACCCCTATTTTGACCGACTAGACGAGACACTACGCTTAGCAAACCTAAAAGTCCAACTAAACACGTCTAATTTCCTAAGGAAAGAAATTGAGTTTCTCGGACATACAGTCACAATAGAAGGTATCAAACCAAATCAAAACAAGATAACTGTAATAAAAAAGTTCCAATACCGAAAACAAAAACACAAATCAAGTCCTTCCTCGAATTAATGGGAAATTATAGAAAATTCATAAATGTTTTTGCCGACCATACAAACCCTTAACACAATGTTTAAAAAAAATAGAACCATCGTCCTAGACAAAAATTACGTTGACACATTTTAAATATGTAAGAACTTCTTTGCAACGATCCAATTTTACAATATCCAGACTTTACTAAATGCTATGCGAGCCGAACACTCAATGAAACAGAAATTTAAAGAAAGAACTACTTACTATCGTTTGGGCTACTAAATACTTTACACCCTACCTTTTTGGAAACAAGTTCACAATCGTAACGGATCACAAACCGCTCACTTGGCTCATGAATTTGAAGGAGCACAACTCCAAACTCATACGCTGGGGACTTAAGTTGGCAGAATACAAACCAGGAAAAAAAAATAAATGCAGACGCATTAAGCCGAGTTCAAATCGAAGAGAATTTTAATGGCAACACAGCCCATCAAACAGCAAATGGAACAACCATTAACTCAACAAAAGAGAACCTTGACGACGGACTGTTAATTTCTGGAAAACCTATAAACGACTTCAATTTACAACTAGTACTGCAAGTAGGACAAACACCTAGTATCAAAACTGAATGGTCCTTCAAAAATAAAACCCGCAACACAATCATCGAACCAGTATTCGATGAACATACATTATGAAATATCATTAAAAAAATACCTCATACCTAACAAAACAATAGCAATCTATTCGAGGGATGAGATATTCAAAAAGGTACAAGAAACATTCTCCATATATTTCTCCGAAAACAGAGTCTACAAACCACTCCGATGTACGAAGTACATACAAGACATCAACCAAATAGGATCAACAAGATGAAATAATTAGAACATACCACCACAAAAACAAAACAATACAAATATTAAATAACTGCGATGGATGCCGAACTATGACAAAATACTATTATTGACAAATTCTCCAAGTTCGCCGCAGCCTACACATTACCTGCTGCGTTTTTATGTCAACCCACGAAATTCTGAGGAAAGTAGTATGCGACCAATCCGCTGATTTCTCCTCAAACATTTTTAAAGAGTTCTGCAACCAGTGTTGGTTAAGAACGCACAGGTGGACATGCCAAACATTTTTCTCACCATCGGCTAGATATGAGATGCAACGCGAGAGATGAGATAGAACGGCTGGCTTGACGAACAAGAAGCACTTGAAACACAAGCGCCAACGCGAGCAGCAGCGTCACAATTTCGAACCAAATTGACTTACATCATCAAATTGTTATTTAAATAAAGAACCTACAAAACATTTTGCCGACAAAATGCTTCTGACAAAGAAGTGCAATGAAGAGAAGCATAGGAATTTTGAATAAGAGAACTGAAGGCGATGGAAGTAAGACTGTTGCAACTACAATCGAATGCCGGTTAAAATTATGAGAAGCGAACTTTCGACAATATTGTATTCTTCAGACTGAAATCGAAAGGTTAAGCGCCGATAATAAATATAGGAGCGACTTTGAGGAGTCTTACATTTCAGCCAAAGCAAAACTTCGTTCAATACTCAAACGAATTCAGACTCCTAAGGCAGATCAAAGTTCATTTAATGTCACATTAGATTCCGAACGCCAGAGAAATAGATTACCAAAAGCTGCCTCGTTTCGACGGAAAGTATAATGAATACTACACTAGTCGATGATGATGTTACTATACCGGATATTGAAAATTTTAATTATTTACTCAGTTGCTTATCAAGGCCTGCATTGAACCTTAATGAAGTATTTCAAGTCACATCTGATAATTATAAAAAAGCGTTAGATCGGTTACGAGACCGGTGATCATTTTCCTGAGTGACATTGACTCCTTGTTGAACTTGCCAGAAATGATTAAGTAAGATCCAATTTCATTGCGTAAAATTATTGATTCAGTTGCTGCCGTGTACTGCTCTCTGTTTTCAATTGGAAATGAACGCGATGTTTTAAATTCAATATTTGTTCATCTAGTTAAGGCAAGGTTAGATCAAGACACAAGGGAGTACTACGATGAACGACAAGATTACGAGGAACTGCCTTCGTGGGCCGAATGCTATAAGGTATTAGATCGTAAATTTAGTCTGATTAACGAAAATTTGGCAAACACGCCTATCTAGCAATCGTTGATAGACGACCAGCCAAGATCCTCAACTTACCCAGTGGTTTCGCTACTTACACGCTGCCCAAAACGAGCACTCATCCCGACTACAGTAATACACATAGCCGATGTGTATGGAAATCTACAGCCCGTAAGGGCTATTCCAAATTTTTGCTCCGAAATTAATTTCATCAAGGAAGAGACAGCCAAATGTCTGCAGTTAAAAGTGCAACGCTCAGATAATGAAGTAGCTGGTATAGGAGGAATTCGTGCACCACTGAAACAGGTTGTGATAGCAACAATCAAATCAATAATAGGCCAATTTTAACGCACCACGCATTTTTTAGTTACGAAATGAATCACTTCGCAACAGTCAAGTAAGCCAATTAATACCACTGATTGGAATATTCCAAATTCAATTGTTTTTGCTGATCCCGAGTTTTTCAAACCTCATAAAATAGATTTGTTGCTCAGTGCCGAAATATTCTTTGATTTATTGGTATATGTGTGAGACTTCCTTTCGCAGAGCCAACTGATGTCTTAGAAACTTCATTGGAAATGGCTAAACGACGCTATTTGGCCATAGAACGGCGTTTGATTAAGGAACCAAAGCTGTATGCAATGTATGCTGAATTCATGAATGAATATAAGGAACTAGGACACATGTCTTTAGTAAACACAGTCGACTTCAGCAAACCATACTACGTTATTCAATATCACTGCGTGTTGCGTCCCCATAGTGAAACTACCAAACTGCGGGTGGTATTCGACGCGTCGGCAAAGACAACAACGAATCGTTCATTAAACGATATTCTTCTAGTTGGTGCAACACTTCAACAGCCGTTGCTTCTAACGCTCACGGCGTTTCGTTTGCACAAGTCTGCACTGATAGCAGATATTTCGAAAATATACAGACAATTTTTGATAGACAAGGTCGATCGAAGATTCCAGATGGTTCTTTGAAGATTCAATCAAAGTCAAACCAATTCAATATCATTCGCAATTGCACTGTCAAGTCGACTAGTCATCTCCTTTCGCTCTCCGAATTTAACAATACAAAAAGTAAATCAAGGGACAAGATAATCAATTGTTCTTATCTGAAAGTTGCCGCAGTCCCCCGACTGCGCGCAGCTCGCAAAAACAAAATCATCCATCAAAAAACAGCATGAGCGTACCCCAAACAGCTGTCCACATGAATAACAACAAAGAATACCTTGGCACATCACCAAGCTGGTCAAACAACAGCATCAACATCAGTGAATCTCACCAAGCCTCACTTCCCGCTAATTTTGACAGAGCGCGTTCTTGCTCTCCCTCAATACATTAAACAGCTACACACTCACAAAGTGAAAACAATAACGGATCATCAATCCAAACAAACGCAACCTCTTGCTCTACCGATCAACTAACTGTCAGCTGTTCCATGGCAGCAGGTAATATGCAGCCTCTGCCGTGGAGTGCACAATGCGCTTGACCAACGACGCTACTCTCCTCTTTCCAACCAACAACAACAACCACAACGCAGACATCAGCTGCTATCTCACTCATTACTACAACCACCACGTCAACTTTCTCAGCTACAATGCCAGTTCGCTCCCTCTCTTCGGCAACAACATTGATCAGAGGAAAGACATCAAACACGCAAGTACAAACTTCAACCAATCAAAACCCACAAGAGTCAAAAATAAAACGGAACCGTAGTAAGTTCTCTCCCAACAACACTTCCGAACAAAATAGCATTAAAAAAAAATGCGCCAAATCAACCTCGACAATCTACTAAAATTCACAAACCTACACAAAAATACATAGAGGACGTAGAACAAATTAACGTACTAGACAAAGCTCTGAAAAACACAATACAACAAAACTACATTTTAAAAACACTTAAAAACAACGAAATATGCTTACATTCAAATGACTCGTCTCACTACTCGGAGGTGGTTAAGATACTCAGGGAAAACAAAATAAATACTACACCTTTAAGCCCAAAGAGGAGCGGTGATTCAAGACAGTATTTAGGAATATGCACTACGCCACTGACTTTGACGAACTCAAAAACGAGCTATCGGAACTAGACCACGATGTCATTAATATCCACAATGTTCAACAAAAACTCACAGAAAACCCCCTGCCGCTATTTTTTATAGAATTAAAAGCCAAAGCAAATAATATAGAAATATTTAATATCACCACATCCCTATGTAGCAAACGCGTGGTAGCTCAAACTGCCAAAAATATTGTCATACAAGAAATTTTTGCACCAAAGACCCGATCTGTGTGAAATGCGCTGGCAAGCACAAGACCATTGACTGCAAACTAATAATGGCAGATCAAATTAAATACGCTCTTTGTGGTGGCTCACTCACATCCAACTATAAGGGATGTGAAGTATACAAACACCTAAATATTAAAAGATTTCCCTCACTAAGAGAGAAAGACGCTAAAAGGGATAACCATCAGGCAGTAGAATATACATCAAACAAAGTTAAAATTGGAATAACG
>JAWNKX010000327.1:0-32346 GCA_035041755.1 Cacoxenus indagator
ATTATATATTTGGTTTGGTAGGTTGACAGTAGGGAGTTCTGGGAAAACTTCCGTTAGAGGAGTAGGCTTTTTCCTTTTGCTTTTGGGGCTATCACTAAGCAAAGTGAAATGAGTTGCCCCTAGGCGGTTGTGCCTAGAGGGCATGATGCCCCTTACTTTTTTTGTTGTCTTAGTCCTGTACCTGTTTACCAACAAATGAGTGAAAAAAAAGAGAGAAGAAAAAGAGAGAATAGGCGCTTGAAAATTTGATAAGCTTTGAACTAAACTGCGATTGACTGATGCGAAAACACAACGGAACAATGGAGTTGATGACTGAACTCGAGAAGGTAACGCGTGCATGTATGGAAGTGCAAGTAAATCATCATAAGGAGGCCATTGAAAAGGTACAGAATGAATTGTCTACTGACTACACGAGATGAAACAGAGGGAGCGCTACTCGTGAAAAATATGTCGACAGGGGAAAGTTCACGCTGGAACAGGCTTTGGCGGATACATTTGATTTGAAGTTGAAGGAAGAGAAGCTAATGTCACTTCAGCGCAACTTGGATAAATTGACATTCGACGGTTCTCCTGAAGAGGATTTCTCACAGCTGCGGTGCACCAACAACGAATTCGATCGTCGCATGGAAGATCAAGCGAAAGAACTAGATGAAATGGAGGGTCAAGTGCAGCTGCTCGAACAGGAAAAGTTGCGGCTGGAAATGACGCTCGAGACAATGCGGAAAGAAGCACGGCGCAAAGCACAACAACGCAATGACGAATTTTAGGAAAAGCGCGGCAAGGCTTACAAGAAAATTAACGCACTCGAATGCAAATTGGAGATTGAACACGAGGAGCGTACGTTGTTGCTGCGTGAAAAACACGAACTGGAGCGACGTTTGCCATCTTGGAAAGACCGTGATCCTAACGATCGTGAGGTAGAAGATGCGCTCTATCAGAAACTAGGACGAGATCTACGAAAATACAAGGCCCTGTTGAAAGATACCCAAGCACATTTGGAGCGCTAGAAAGCCGACACTTATACGTCAACTACATAATCAACTCAAAGATGCCGAGTCAGCACGTTTATTGGCCATGAACGCACGTCAAACAGCGGAAGATGAATTGGCTGAGGTGCAAGCCATGTTGGAGGAATCGAATCGTGCACGAAATAAAGCCGAAGAAAGAGGCAATGCAGTACAACACGATAGTACTGAATTGCAAGTGCGAATCAAGAAAAACTCGATTAAACGAGTACTCAATGGTGTACCCCGGGCAATTGGACACGCCGAACGTACAATCCGAATCATTTTGTGGACCCGTCGATAACGACAAGCACTGGGACACTCATTTACGTACGATACAGTGAAGCATTAACTCGATGAAAAACAAAACCACGGAATGTACGCCATTCCAACTACTATACGGGTATGAGCCTCTCAACATACTCAAGAATGTGCTAACTCAGGCAGTACACGAAAACAACAACTTGCTAACCGACGACGAATTGGATCAACTGCGTAAGACTTCTGCCGAACGTGCCAACTATCAGCGGGCGAAAATGAATTAACGGTACGATGCCATACTGGCCCGACCTACAAATTACAAGACAGGCGATATGGTATTAACCACCATCGAAGCACCTAGCTCTGGGACGTCGCGGAAACTAGCACCCCGTTATAAAGGTCCTTTCATAATAACAAAAGTCTTGCCAAAGGATCGGTATATTATCAAAAACTTGCCACACTCTCAACGCACACAACGACAGTATAAGTCAGTTTACGCATCGGATCAACTGAAGCCGTGGTGTCAGCTACCGCCCGACGAATCAGGCGACTCAGGAGAAGAATAAGACCACGACGAAGATACTGGCGAGGACGCTCCAAAGGTCAGGAAAGCCGAACTGTAAACACACACAATCTGACAGCGCCACAGTTGAGCTGAACGATTGGCAGCCCGACAACGTGGTGACTTTCTTCCTCTTGCGAGGTGGTATCGAACGATTATTCTGCTCGAGTGGTGAAGTACGGTCGGAAACGGATCATGGGGGAAACGAGACGTTCGAAGTCACAAGCGGCAGATATATTTAAATGTTTATTTTAGAAATTGCGACATATATCGGTCATGTACCCATAAATAAATAACGCCTAAATTAAGACAGTTTACTGCAGAAATATTGTTGTCTTTCATATGTAAGGCAGGCATCAAACATTGACAGATGTATATACAGATATACAGAATCATCTATGTTTGCTTTCAGACATCTTAAAAAAATAAACGTCATTTGAGCAATTCACGAAAGGTAGAAGTGAAACTTCTAAACAAGAGAAACTGAAAACACCTGCTCTGTCTTGTCCATCTTCATCATAGAACCCGCCATCACGGTGCCGAAATATTGTAAATTTTTACTGTTAATACGCCCTTAGAAGTTTCACTTCAAAAATTACTTAATTAATTATTAAGAAGATTTAATTTATAATTAATAATTAATTTTTAATTTCTAATGGTAGGTAAAAATATTTTGATCACTATAGAAATTAGTTTCATTTTGAATTTATTAAACGTAGTAGTATTTATGTATAACATATTTATTGCTTTTTATTTATTAATTTTGTTCTTCTGATATTCAAATTAGAGCAGATCTCAATTTATCAATTGTGCTATTAAAAACCAATTGATTTGCATATTCATTTTTGTGTAATTGATTTTTTAGCACGGTTTTAAAGTTTATGATTAATCGATTAATGGATTTTTTAAGCAACGATTAATCGACACATCAATCAACTAGTAAAAAAATAATAATCGATGTCACTAATCTATGTTTTGTTTGTCGATATCCATCCCTAGTATCAGTATCATTATTTAAAAAGAGACTTACTTCCTTTAAATGGCGTCTTAACTCGTTTGCGTTCCAGACTATAATCTTTAGATTGGTGTCCATTTTTTTATCAAGTTTGTTTATTAGTAATGACAAAATGTTCATCATTTTGTTTAAATGCTGGGTTACTTGTTTCAGCATGTCTTTTATTTCCGCCAAATCGTTATCGGCTTCCTCGTCTTGATTTAGATTGGGTTTATTTACTATGCGCTTTAATTGCTCGTGTGAAAAGCTATTTTCTTGTATAGTTGACCGGGCTGGTAATTTTTGTAATTTATGGTACGCTGTCAGGTGTTCACTTTTTTAGAGCTTTTCTCCTTGAGAGATCGGAAACGTTGAATTTAAAGTGTATACTTCGCAGCCCTTGTAGTTAGCTGTATGTGTACTACCGCATAGTGCGCATTTGGTTTGGCTGTCCTTGGATATTTTGTCGATGATTTTGTGTTTACGCCCTAATGGGGTCCCTAGTACATACGTTCCTCGTGTGTGCATACTTTTGACAGTTGTATCATTGTACAACTACGTTTTTGTGGTGCGCTGGTTCAATTTTATTTTGCTACAAATCAGAGTTGTTATTTTGTAGATATGTATGATTTATGACTTTTTCCTAAGTTCCACAAAAATTAGTGAAAGAGGCTTATTCGTAATTTTTTATTGAGCGTTGTAGATATTAATAGTTTCATGGCCAAGCTCCTTTAGCTCGTTTTTTATCTCCTCGAGGTCTGCAGCATGATGCATATTTCTCAGCAATACCTTTAAACATCGCTCCTTTTTTGGCTTAACCGATTAGCATTTTGTTTTGTGGTACTGAAGCATCTTGACATCCGCAGAGTAACAAATTCAGTCAGATACCTGTATGAGCACTTCGTTGTTCTTCTGAGTTTGCAATATAAAGTTGTTTTGCATTGTCTCTTTTAAGGCTGAGGTTAAGTTATGGATTAGTATAGAAAGCGCATCGTTGTTTCTGTTAGTTGGTTCCGTTTGTAATTTTTTTTTCTGTTGTTATTTTAAACTTCTGTAGGAGAAGCTTCGAGGGAGGTCATTACCTCGAGTTGTGGTGGGGTGACAGCTCCATTGTGTAGGGCTGCGGGTGATTTTGCAAGCTGCGTGCAGTCGGAGGACTGCGTTCAACTGGCATTTTTACATTTAGAACAGTTTTTTTTCACTTTGCTTCTAGCGTCAAACCAGTGAAGTAAAGTTATAAAAAAAAAAAAAATATATATATATATAAATACATAAATTTTCATAACATTGTTTAATAAATTATTAAAAAGAAATATTTTAATTCCGCGGAATCTGTGGAAAGCGCTTATTTGTTGTCTTCTCCGATCTGCACTGCTGGTCGCTCCTACATGAGTGACCAGGCGGACCACAGTGCCATAGCCATCAAAAAACATGGCCTTTCTCCCATTGACATCATGCCTGCTTTTTCGAACAAAGCTCCATTGCTCCATTGTTGGAGTGGTTTTCGTCGCCCTCATCAAGTAACTGTATAAAAAAGAAGCCTAAAAAATATAATAAGAAAATAATGATGGAAATCTAAAATCCCGAAAAACTAATACAAGTATTGCAACAAAATTTTTTTAAATAAAAATTTTTTTAAATAAGACAATTAAATCCCTATATTGCTAATTGAAAAAAAAAACAAATTAGGAAAAAAAGAAACCAAAATAACAATAATATAAAAAAATGAAATAAAATAAATAAATAATAATTATTTCGAATAATGGAATAGTGGAGGAAGCTTTTAAACGACAGCAACAAACAATTAGGCTCCAATAACATACAATTGAACTACATGATCAAATAATGGTAGGGTTCAAGAACCAACAATTAATGGAATCTACCCGTAAAGCAACGAACGTGTTAGAACTGGAACCAAAGGACATCCTCAACCAGAATAACACAAGAACTGACTGACACCTGCAACCTGGATGTATGGATGTAAAAAACTAAATAAGACAACACTTCCGACCTAGCACAACGTTCGCGGAGATTTACAATTGGTTAAGAGTTATAAAAGTAAGTAATTTTAAATAATTATTTGAAATAGCAGAAAAATCAAAAAATTAAATAAATGTTTTATACGAAATAAAAGAGAGGAAAAATAGCTTATATCAGCCAATATGTGTAGATAGGGATTAAGTGGCCATTCTTATGAAAACAATTTATGGGCCCATAAGAGCACTGATAGACGACAGAAGGTAAGACATCATTGTGGTTTGTTTTTCTTTTACCATTATTAGTTGGATTTTAAATCTGTTCACTACGGTATTAAGAATGGGTTTATCATAAATTAAGTCTCGTCTCTTATTAAGTCGTCTCTTGACAGTTCGGACTTTCGTTGTGGTCTTCTATGGCTTTTTCTTCCTCTTCAAAGTCGGATTCTCCGTGGTTGACGTTGTCTTCTGTTATTCTACTTATTCCCCTCTAGTATTGATTCCTACCTGTAGTGCTTAGTTTTGTATTGAGGCCACATTAAAAAACTCACCTCAGTCTCTTCGGTCGTTTCTTCTACTGTACTCATATGACCCTACTCTGGCTTGTTGTCCGAATTTGATGTGTTTGTAGAATGGCTTTGGTTTTGGCCCGAATTTTTATTATGGCCTTTGTTGGAATCTAAGTTATGTTATTATTATTATTAGTTGCGTTATGGTATTGATTCCTATTTGGAGTGTTATTGTTAGTACGGTCGTTGTTATTTTTATAATTATTATTTTTATTTTTATTTTGTGTGTTGTGTTTCCTGTGCCTTGGTATAATTTATTCTTTGTATATTTTAGGATCATGTCATGCGTACCACTACTGGATAGGAATAACCATACTATTGTGAGTCACATCCAACAAGATATAGAAGTGAAGGGAAAAGTGAAAAAATTGATCTTTGATAATGAATTCAATACCGCAAATGTAAAGTATTTTCTAAAAAAAGAATGAATAAAGGGTTAACACTCTATAACGACACATAATATAGCAGACTACAGAAAAATTTACGAAAGGTTAATATACAATAAAAACAAGAAAATCAATAAAGCAAATGTAAAAATGGAAAACTACACAGAAAACAGACAACAAGGATTTATCAAGAACTACAAGAATGTTAGACACCTGAGTTCATAAGGAAATGGTATATACCCAACCCAATTTTTTATGGCTTTCTGACTGTGAGGAATATACCTTCCACCATGATGGTGCATCTCCACAGACCGCAAAAACAATCAAAAATTGGCTTCAGGAGAATGGAATTGATGTCCTAGACTGGCCATCATTAAGATCAGATTTGAACTCAATAGAAAGCTTGTGGGAAATCATGAAAAGAAAACTCAGCGTCCTCTGGCTGGATTAAAGTAAAAAATGCATGAAATTTGAGACTCCATAACTCCAAAATATTGCCTAAATTTAATAAAAACCATGGAAAAAGGAGTTAAAGCCCTTATTAAAAAAAGGGTGATGTTACTCAGCCTTAATTTAAAGATATCGTTGCCGTATCAATTAATAATGATCAAAAATATTTCATGTATTATTGAAGTGGTTTGATTTAAATATATATATTATCAGTTTTTCATATGAAATATGTGCATGCTTTGATATCAAATTAAATGTAATTAAATAATCTTTCCAAAAAGTATAAACTTGTACGTTCAATTATTACTTAGATATAACTAGATTTTTTTTTTTTTTTTAAATTAAATTATAACATTAAACGCAGTAAACTGCATAAAACATTTGTCGGATTTAAAAAATAATGACGTGACAATAAAAATAAAAAATTAGACTTATACTAACTTAATTAATTATAGAAGGCTGTATCCTTCTTAGAGGGAGATCATGTGGGTGCAGCCTCTTCAGTCTACGCCTTGTTGAGATACGGGTGAGGGAGAAAGCTAGAGGATTTGGGTGCGACAAAAGTCTGTAGTGATAGCGGCAGCTGTGAGAATTAATCACCTCCATAACAGTTGGCACGGCAAGATCCCTATGCAGCGTGGAGTTGCGGACGTACCAAGGGGCGCCCATAAATCTTCTGAGCCTTGCTCTGACACGCCTGCACTCTTCTGATGTTGTAGTCAGCAGTAGTGCCCCAAATTTGTATGGCGTAGCGCCAAGCAGGTGCCACTACTTGCAGATAGATGAGCCTTTTATTAGTTAAAGATAACTTATTCGATGGGCGGAGGAGCCACTCCAGTTTCTTGAGCTTTTGATAGCAGCGCGCTGTAACTACCTTAATGTGTGCACGCCAGGTAAGACGCTTATCCAGGATCAAACCGAGATACCGGATTTGCTCCATTTGCGGAATGATTCTTGTGTTGTAAGTCACAACCGGACAGACGCCTTGCCTTAATGTGAAGGTACAGTGAGCTGATTTCTCAGAGTTTATGGCTATATTCCAACGCCTGGCCCATGAGTGGAATCTATCCAGGTAGCTGGACAATTTCTCCGCAGCTTCGTTCAGAGAGGCAGAGTTGAAAATAACTGCCGTATCGTCCGCGTAAGTAGCAATAATCGAATGCTCATCTCTAGTTGTAGGCATATCAGAGGTATATAAGGAGTAGAGGACCGGAGCTAAGACACTCCCCTGCGGGACACCGGCTCTCATGTGCCTGAAGGTGGAAATTTTGTCTCTTACCGCCACAGAGAAGGTTCGTCGTTGAAGAAAGCTTCGAATTAGTAAAAACTGTTTGCCAGGCAGGAGTAATTTTAATTTATGCAGAAGTCCATCGATCCATACCCTATCGAATGCTTGTTTGACATCTAGGAAGACTGCAGAGGAATACTGTTTCAACTCAAATGCAGTAAGTATGTGATTAACGACTCGATGCAGTTGTTCGGGAGTGCCATGCTGTGATCTAAATCCAAATTGGTGATCAGGAATGGCTTCTTGAACACCCCGTACTGCCAACAATCTACTCAAAAACAATCTTTCAAAAATCTTTGAAAACGTTGGAAGCAGGCTTATGGGCCTATATGATGTGACACAGTTCTCCGGAGTACCAGGTTTAGGTATCATGGATATCGTTGCACACTTCCACTGTGTGGGAAAATGGCAGATCCGCAGCATGCTGTTGAACAGCAACGTCAGGAACAACACTCCCTTCCAAGGGAGTGCTTTCACCACCCTGTTGTCAATATGGTCATGTCCGGGGCTCTTCTTAGATTTCAGTCTCTGAATTTGAGTCACAACCTCTTCAGGGGTGACATGTTTAGTTGGACTGTGATCTAATATACATCTCGATAGGACTTCATTTGTTTCCTCAACGTCACCAGGGTCAGCCAGGCTAAAAGGCGTGAACCGGCTCTCCAACTCATTAGCAAATGCTTCTGCTTTCTCGGTCTCCGTACGCAGCCACTGATTTAGAGGCCCACGGATTGGAGCATGCCTGTGAGGCTGTTGTTTGATGCACTTGGTGGCACGCCATAGATTGAAGCCAGACTTTTTCATTGGATCCGCATTAGCCAACAGATTGTTGAAATACTCCGATCGCACAGCTTGCATTACATTTTTCAGTTCTCGGGCAGCTCTCCTCCATGCAGCCTTGTCAAATTCGTTCCGTGATCTCATATAGCGACGTCGTAGCCTGCGTTTATATCTCACCAACTCCAGAACCTCAGGTTTTAAGAGAGCCTGAGGAGGGTTGGGTGAACAAGGGAATTGGTATGAAGAGGCTAATTCGGCGGACTCATGAATGTTCTTGGTGAACAAGTCAACCGAATCATCTATATCCTTGTCCGAATTTATTTCCATATTGAGGTTGATCCTTTCGTTTAGACACTGATGAAAGACCGTTATGTTAGCGTGGGTAGGGAGCAGTCTGGACCGGCATACGATGTTATCTGGAATCAATCCAAGTTTAATAAATAGTGGGATGTGGTCTGAGCTAAGGTCAGATGACTCCGCAATGTCCAGAGCTGTTGGATGAATGCCATTGTATATAGCAAAGTCTACTGCGTCGGGCGACCTTGAGGAATCGTATGGGTAAAGGGTGGGTGCTCCGGTTGCGAGAACCTCTCTGGAAGAGTTTATTATACTCCTGTGAAGTTGATTACCTCTTGGGGTAGCAAGTCTGGACCCCCAAAGTCGATGTTTGGCGTTCCAATCCCCTCCAACTAAGAATTTAGGTCCGAGTTGATTGAAGAAGGTGTTGAACTGCTGCTCTGATATTTGGGGTCCTGGAGGGCAATAAATGGCTGCGATGACCAGGATGCCTTGAGTTGTGTGAATACTGACAGAGACACTTTGAATTGAGTCAGACCGAATGGTTTCCAGCGGATGGTGGCGTAAAGATGACCGGATGAGTAAAGCGGCGCCCCCTCGCATACGGTTATCATCCGGATGATTAGCAGAATAGATTTCATATCCCTGAATTTTGAAGTATGTTCTAGTGCAGAAATGCGTTTCGGAAATGAGCATGACATCAATCAAGTTGACCGCCATGAACACTTCTAACTCATTTCTGTGATTAAGGACGCCGTCAGCGTTCCATATGGCGAGGTTCATGTGTGGTCTGCTCATTTTTTAGACAATAAGGCGGCGAGCATCTCCATCATCTTGGCCTGCATCTCAATCAGGTGACCAAATTTCTCGTTGAGACTGTCCAGGCGGGAGACCACAACCGATAATTGGTCGACCTGATCAGGAGATGAGAGTGATTGGGTATTATCTATGCTGAGCGAGGGATAATTATGACAATTCGAAACATTATTTCCAACAGGGTGAGGGAATGCGATTTGACGTTGACTTGATAACGGAAGAGACTTTTGACGACTCTTAGGTAGAGATGTCTTGCTTGGTAACTGTTGTGGCTCGGATTGAGGTTGAATAGGTAGTTGGACTGATTTTTGCTGTTGCTGACGTAGCTTCTGCTGCTCACGTAGGAGTTTCTGTTGAGCCGGTTGGTGATACACCGATTTCTTAAATACATCAGCGTACGACACCCCGTCAACAATATTGTTAGGCACAGAATTGTGGCCAGGTATCTGATGGTGTTGAGAGGCACTTGGTGCAGGGCGTCTTGCCGGGACTCTCCTGGCAATGGCTTCCTTGTATTTAATGCAGCCTTTATAATTCGCAGTGTGCTCCTCGCCGCAAAGTGCGCATTTAGGTGGCTTATCAGGTGTTTTGGTGCAAGAAGTTGTGGCGTGAGCTTCGCCACATTTGACGCACTTAAATTGTTTGCGACAGTACCTCTTAGTATGCGAGAACTCCTGGCAGCGATGGCATTGAGGTACATCTTTGAACGGATGAGGCGGCTCGATTTTAACTATTTGACGGCAAAGCCTCGTTATATCAAAAGCCCCTTTGTTGCTGGCGTTGGGCTCAAGGTCCACAAAAAACAGGTTGAGCGGATGACCATCAGTTCTGCTTTTTGGGTTGTGACCTTTGTCAGCAAGTTCTCGTTTAATGTTCTCGACGAGGGTTGAGTGGTGGAGGCCGCGAATAACAATTCTGTATGCTCTTTCATCTTTTAACTGATACGAATGGAACGTAATGGTTTGCAGCTCAAGTTGGCGTATAATACTACGATAGGCATCACTGGTGGAGGGCAGGATTCTCAGACCCTCTTTAGGAGATGCTTTCAGCATGTATGATTCGGGATCGGTTACAGTGTCAAGGTTGGCTAACAAATCGTTAATGTTTGTGATGCCGACAATGAAAATGGGTGGTGGCTTCGGAGATTTGTTATGAATCCTTGAATCAGTTCGGTTATTTATCATAGGATTTTGAGTAGTGGTCTCTGGCCGACTGGACGAAGGAGCGGTTTCAGTGGCGTTTACAGTTTCCAGAAAAGGTTTGCTCTTATTGGTACACACTTCTTCAAAAGAAAGCTCCATGTCAGAAGCGTCGGAATCGCTACTAAGTGGTGCGAATCGATTTGCATCCAAAACTTGTTTTCTGCTAACTTTTTTAATACTTGTCCGTTTTGACGAACTTGGTTTACGCTTCTTTTTTATGCAGTTACTTGATGAGGGCGACGAAAACCACTCCAACAATGGAGCACCAGCTTTGTTCGAAAAAGCAGGCATGATGTCAATGGAAGAAAGGCTATGTTTTTTGATGGATATGGCACTGTAGTCCGCCTGGTCACTCATGTAGGAGCGACCAGCAGTGCAGATCGGAGAAGACAACAAATAAGCGCTTTCCACAGATTCCGCGGAATTAAAATATTTCTTTTTAATAATTTATTAAACAATGTTATGAAAATTTATGTAATTATATATATATATTATTTTTTTTTTTCCTTTATAACTTTACTTCACTGGTTTGACGCTAGAAGCAAAGTGAGATATAACTAGAAGCCATTGAATCTTGAACTATCAAAAAAAACTTGCCGTGATAATTAATAGTGGTTAGGGCTCGTATATATAAACATATAAAAGTATGTTTATTTGTGTGATGCACACGTGATAGCAATCTTAAGCAATTAAGCTACCTAATATAAGTACTAGTATAAGCTGTAACCTGTGAATATTATAAAAAATTAGTTTTAAGCTAATAGTTAATAAGCTAGCCCTAAGTGTTGTAAATATTTGTTAAGTACATTTATAAGAAAACAAAGCTTTAAAACTGAATCAATAAAAACAATCTGGAAATCTGGAAATCTGGAAATGTTTATTTGTTTATTTGTCCGTTAATCACACTGAAACCGCTGTACCCGTTTTGATGAAATTTTAATGGAATTCTATAAAAACTTTTAGATAGTTACTTTTAGTTTTGGTGTAAAACAATCGTCGAATTCGCTAAATATTAAGACCGACTAAATTTTTAGATACTTCTCAAACTATACAGATACAAATAAAACACAAAATTTATTTATTTTGGGAATTTAGTTTGCCGGCAGTTCTGCTCAAACTGTATAAAGTCAAAATGTTCAAATATTCGAAAACAAAAAACTGAAGAATACGAAATTAAACCAAAAAAGTCAAACAGTGGAAGGTCAACGAAAAAATGTCAGCAGTAAACAGAGCGCAGAGCTACTGAAACAGCCGAAGAGTGTGACCTATACCTTTATTACAACTAGGAAGGTCTCTTCGTAATTTGCGTAGCGTACTCTGACAATCATATGATTATCCCGTTGCTTTTCTGTGTAAAGTAATGTAATGTAAGTTTGAGAGTACCTTTATAAGAGTATAATACATTTATAAGAGCATACTCAGGCAATCGCATGACTATGCCGTTAACTTAAATAAGAGAAACGTCGTTTGAGTATCCTATTTTTATTCCGTGTAAAGCGAGGTTTTATTAGAATGTGAGTTAGAAAGTAAGATCTTTCTTGGTACAAGAATTGGAACAATTTATTTAAAGAAAAATAAACCAAAATGTTCCGTTAACTAAATTGGCGCAGCCGACGGCAGTTCTTTTGAAAAATAATTATAAGGAAGAACTTACAGCTTTGGCAACCCAATGGTGGCCTTAATAATTTGCGTTCAACAACGCATCACCAACCGACAATAGACATTTTTTTTAACCAACGCTATACCATGTCTACGAAGGAAGATATAGACAGGATATTTCAGAAGTGTGAAGTTCTCAAAAACAATAACGAATTACGTATGCCCAAATATAAAACTGACCTTTCCAATTGGGTGCACTTCCAAAACAAATGTGTCAGTTTTTCTGATACTTGGACGACTGGGTGCTTAAACCACCAAGTTGCCCAATTAACAAAATTCATAAGAGCTGCTGCGAACTGCAGTAATCCCCAAACAAAACGGGTACCGCATAAAGCCAAAGTTCCTTGGTCGAACACTGACCTACAAAAACTTAGAGACGAGAAGCAGTCTATTTTCCAACTATAACTATAACTGTCCACTACCATCCTCATAACATATCGTAAAGCAAGAGCGTAAAGCTCTACGTTCGGCCAAACGGAACTCTCTCGAGAATTTCACCTCTCGTATTTCCCCACTTTGTACCACAAAAAAAGTTTGGTCCGACATCAAAAGATTAGCAGGGGTCCCCCCAGCTACAGTGAAATGCATTAATTCCGGCGCAGGTCTCTTGACCAGCTATTATCTGATCGCTGAGACCCTAGGTAAAGCTTGGTCCACGTATTCGTCAGATGCAAACTTCCCACCCAAATATATACAACAAAAACACTTATATCAATGTAACCCATTCCAACCCAATCGGATATCGGCGTCCGCTAGGTACTTAGAAGCCAATTTCACTATGGTAGAACTTGATGCTGCAATTCACACAGCAAAAGGGAAGATCCCGGCTCGGATAGGATATCTTATGCCATACTGAAAAACCTACCCTCACCACTTAAGAAGAAACTTCTTCACATTTACAATTGTATGCTGTATTTAGGTACCTATCCACGCTCATGGAAATCTACCATTGTTTTACCAATCCCTCAGCCCAAAAAGCTCCACACCATATCAATTATTGCGCATTCAACACTTCGCGTTCGACGCCCTTTCATCATAGAATTATGTCTCTTAGCGACTGATTTTGAAAGGGCATTTGATCGTGCTCAATCGACTTGAGACTTTATAAAGGCTTTTTGACTTTATAAAGGCTGTTATGACCAATTGCACCTTTAGAGTTCGGGTCAATGACACCACATCCAATCTCCACAAACTGTTCAATGGGGCAGAGTTCGAAAAAATAAACACTATTTTCTCCAGATATAAAGATATTAATGTATCAGTTTATGCTGACGATGCCGTCTTCTTCAGCAAAATCAAAGATAATGACTCTGCAAGAGATAAATTCTTCTTCATTTTAAATGACTTAGAATCGTGGGGAATGTGGTCCGGAGCATTCCTCTCCATCGAAAAATGCCAACTTTTGCATATCTGCCGTAAGCACCGAAGCTGTTTTTCCGACATATATGTTAAAAACAAACGTATAAAAGTTGTTGATCACTTAAAAATTCTAGGTATAACCTTTGACTCGAAATTACTTTTTAAGCAACATTGTATCAACTTAAAAAAACAATTAGAATCTAGATTTAACATTATTAAATTTTTAAGTTCCAAATACTCCAGTGTCCACATAAATACCCTCATCAACATAACACATCTGGCGCGATTTCTATACGAGAAACACAAACTCGGTGCAAAAACTTGGCTTCACACGGACCGCTCAAAAATTGCCAACTCTACTGCATTCACTGTCGCCGACAATATAGATACAATTGTTGCAGGGGGCCTACTACCCTCGTACAACTCCATCTTCACGGCAGAGGCCTGTGCTAAAGGCGAGCCAATTTGCCATCAAAAACGGTGGTAAATTTCTAATCTGCTCTGACAGCCTATCCTCCATACTAGCCATACAATATCCCTAACACAACGACTTTACTATTCGGGAAATCAGGAAACTTTGCACCCAACATCACAACAAAATCTCCATCTTCTGGGCTCACAGCGACCAGGGCATACTCGGGAACGAACGCGCCGACAGGGCAGCTCGACTCGTTATCCCCATCGTTCATGCTTGTACAATTTTGTTTACTTAGTATTTTTAATTATTTATTTCTTAAATATTTCTGGACGATTATGCTGACTTTGTCTGTCCCACCATAATGGTTCAGAGTTGTTGAAGGGCATTGACTTGCGGTGGTGTGGTTCGTATAACAATACGTATCTCTAGTGCCGGTGTTTCATCCGCCTACATATAGGTCGCACACGCGACACTTATCAACACCTGCTCAACGGATCGGTCCGTCCACCTAGCTCTCTCTGCGGGAATGACCTCATCGTGGACCATCTTCTTAACGTCTGCCAACACTTGGAGAGCACTAGGGTATCCCTCTTTGGCTACCAAGTACCATCCAATCTTTTAACAACTGTCTTCAACACAAAACATTTCCAACATATAAAATTTTGTAAAAAACTCAAACATAAATATTTAAAATACTGTTATTATAGAACAGCGAGTCAAAGGCCCTAGCAGCTAGTTACTCATTATATAATATTAAATTTAGTATTTGTATATAAATAAAATTTTATTCATAGAAATATATATAGCCAAAATACAAGTAAGCTGTAGGGAGCAACAACGATCTTCAAGGCGTTATCGACACTTGATCGGATGCCAATTCAGACAGTTGACAACCCACCGCCTCAGCTGGTGGGAAAATGCAACAGCTTCTTCAGTTGAGTTGAGTGAGAGCAGCCGCATTCAGCAGTGACAACGTTCTGAACTAGTTATCTCAAGACATTATAATTGAATTCGCGAAACCACAAACTTGAACCACAAGCTGTAAATTAGGAACTCTATATATATATATTGCGATATATGTGTATATGTATAAATGAAAGTGTAATGAATTAAATTTGTATAGACGTTTAAAATACATATGAATTAAGAATTAAACAAGTCGAAAAAGCTCGGCTTAAACATTGGTGACCCCCGACGTGATAAGCACGGCTTCTTATTTACGGCAAGTGTGGACAGTTCTTTTCGGTATAATTGCTTGCAGTATATACATAGCAACAACAACAACAGCTCGCTCATAAGAGACTCGCTGTACATCTCTTGCACATCATCGCACCTTTCGGCTTAGGTACACTTGGGTCGGCAAGTACATAAGCAAATTCAGTATATCATCGCAAGTTCGTTATGGGTCAATCACACATAACGCATTCTTTCGGCTTATGTATGCAGTGCTCTGTGTGTACATAACTAGTTTATTATCGTGTCGCTTGCACATTGCACATCTTGATCATTATCACTTCGTTTGCAAATCATCAAATTTCAAACAAACAATTAAGCTTTCTCTCGGCTTACGTACATATGCATGACTCTGTGCGTACATTAGCATCTCCTTATCGCTATTTTTCGATCGTTGTCATTTATGTACGGTGTATGTACCGGTCTATGTATACATAAGCAATCCGTTACCATTTAACTTATGTATGACTCAGCAACAAGCCTACATAAGTAGCAGTAAGAACTAAACAGCTGTGGTTCAAAGTAAAACAGCTGTGTGAAATTATCAAAATGTCGACAAGTGAATCAACAAAAGAGTCAAATAAATGCGCGTTTTTAAGACAAACGTGCATCCAATTAGAGAAGATTGACGACAGAATGTCGGACGTCCGTAACGTCAGCAACTATGACATTAAAGTTACGCTAGAGCTTCTAGCCCTGTTAAACAAGACGTTCGAACTCGCCCACAACGACTTGGAGTCATTGGACTTTGAAGAGATCTGGAGTGAACAAGTCAACGATTTCGAATATCGGGAAGCGTCGGTCAGAGTGAGGTTACAAGATGAACTTGAAGGTCGTGACATGGAGTCACCGCGGTACTCCACGTTTCGGAACACTACGACCTGCAAATCGAACCCAGTCGTTGTTGTTGCGCAACCTAAACTGCGTTTGCCGGAGTTACAATTGCCGACGTTTAGTGGTTCTTGCGCGGAATGGACGGATTTCACCTCGGCGTTCACCATGGCTGTCGGCAAACAAAGTGAACACAGCGGGATTGAAAAATTTCAACATCTGCGTTCCTGCCTGAAAGGTGGAGCGTTCGACACTATTCATTCGTTGGATATTACCGAGGCTAACTATAATATTGCGTTGCACTTGCTCAAAGACAGGTATACTAATCGAAGATTGATTTTTCAGGCACATGTCAGAGAGATGTTTGGGTCTAGAGGAGTTGAAGCTAGATCAGTGGAGTCATTACAGGAGTTCTCCGATTCGTTACACGTACACATGAGGGCGCTTGAGACTATTGGATCGAAGGAGGAGATTGCTGATTATCTCATCGTGTACAACATAGTGCAAAGGCTATATAGCGCAACGCGGTCAAAGTGGGAAGAGAGTTCTATGTTTCTACAAGGACGATGCCAAAGGTTGGAAAATGTACATCATGCCATGATAATACAAGGTCCTGGTCGCCAGGTGGGCAAACCTAAGAATAAACTATTGAATCAAAATTCTTATGTTGCCACTACTACTGCGTCCCAATCCGGGTGCATAATTTGTGGAGACTCAACACATTTGATATACAAGTGTGTGCAATTTCTGAACTTATCACCGAATTTTCGGCTTAGAGAAGCCAAGAAACTCAAACTCTGCCTAAATTGCTTAAAAAAGGGCCACAAATTGCGATCATGTACATCGGGACGGTGCCGTACGTGCGAGATGAGGCATCATACCATCATTTGCTTCACCTACCACACAACCAATCGCCTCCTTTGGAGTATCACTCAAGTCGTACTACCCCCGCGCCTAACATGACTAGTCATGCCAGCTCCACCAAGACCAATCTCTCGCCACAGCAATCGTCTTCGTAAAATATCATTCTGGTGCTTTAGTTTCTTGCAGAGCAATGCTTGATTCAGGTTCGTCAGTCAATTTTGTCACGTCTCGTTTTTCTGACCAGCTTCAACTCAAGAAAACCAAGTCTGTAGCGACCGTGTCCGCCGTTGGCGAAACTAGCGTATCGACCGCAGGTTTCTCAGTTAATATTATTCTGCAATCACAACTTGGCGATTATGAAGCAAATCTTCAGGCTGTCACCACGCCAACTATCACTGATTACCAACCAACTTGTTCGATTAACACCGCAACCTGGAATATTCCGTCAAATATTCGTCTGGCTGATCCGTTCTTTTACAAGTCCCAACGGATAGATCTGTTGATTGGAACTGAACTCTTTTTCTATTTACTGTGGTGGGTCAAATTCGGCTAAACCCAGGGCAGCCGGTACCGCAGAAAACGCGTCTGAGCTGGGTTCCAAGGTCAGGTCTGACGTCAGCTACTATTACAAATTGTGAAACTGCGAATGGTGATACGCCAATTGATGCGCTAATGCGACGCTTTGGGAAGTGAAGGATACTTGCGGACAAGTTGAACAAACACCAAAGAAGAGCTAGATTGCGAAGAGCACTTCAGGATACACCATGTGCGATTGCCCACCGGTAAATATTCTGTTCGCCTGCCTTTAAGAGTGAGTGCAGACTCTCTTGGGGATTCATACCAGCAAGCACTTCGTCGCTTCGAAAATCTTGAGCGGAAGCTTAGTCGAAATCCAGTTTTAAGTGCTCAATACTCTTCATTCATGAAGGAGTATCTGGATTTAAGGCATATATCGGTTGTCGAAGGCCAACATCGTCAACGTTGCAAATTCTTTCTACCAAATCATTGTGTGATTAAGGCAGAGAACACCACTACTCATTTGAGAGTTGTATTCGACGGCTCAGCCGCCTCATCTTCCGGATTGTCGCTGAATGATGTACTCATGACAGGTCCCACAATTCAACAGCCACTGTTTCACGTTTTAATGCGATTTCGATCCTTCGTAGTAGCGTTGACCGGCGACATCTGCAAGATGTATCGGTGTGTGAAGGTATCGCCACCGGATTGTTTCCTTCAATGCATTCTATAGCGCGACTCTACAAATGAAAACATTGGCATCTACAGATTGGACACAGTCACGTATAGACCCATACTGCACCATATTTAGCTATACGCACGATGAACCAGTTGGCAACAGATGAAGTTCTAAACTTTTGCTCTCAAATCGTAAAAAGCTATTTCTATGTTGATGACCTTATTACCGGAGGTAACTCAATCAATGCAGTGCTCGATATTATGCGTCAAACGAAAGCTCTTCTTGCTAAGGGCAACTTCAAATTGCGCAAGTAGTGTACAAACAGTGAGGAGGTGCTCCGCGCAATACCAGTAGAGCATCCAGTATACAACATTTGACAACGGTAGTGACATTGTAAAGACACTCGGGCTTATTTGGCATCCGCAGAGCGATGAAATTCGTTTCTCCTTCAGGTCGCAACAATGGCCGACTCAGAACTGCAAGCGTTCGGTGTCCTCCGCTATTGCTCGGCTCTATGATCCTCTGGGTTTGATTGAACCAATAATCGCCAAGACTAAGATTTTCATGCAGCATCTGTGGAGAGAAGGTCTTGATTGGGACGAGAGTTCGCCTCTTCATTTGGACAGGTTGTGGTCGAAATTGTGGCAAGATTTTATGACGATATCGCACATTTCATTTCCTCGTTACGCCCTTCTGCCAGATTTAACGGTAGAAGTCCATGGATTCTGTGATGCTAGTTCCTATGCATACGGCGCTCGGCTTAAACAGATCATATCAGCTAAGCGTGGGTAATGACTGTAATTTGTCGTTGGCACAACCCACGGTTTGTAACATTTTTCCGAAGTTTTGGAAGCGATGAATGTAAGAATTTGTATTAAATGAAAATTTGTACTACAACAGAAAAGGATTCTTCACCATAAATGCAATGATTGTAAGTATATACCATTTAAAAATGAATTGGAATGCAAATTTTTGTGATTTGTGATTTTTGACCATAAAATGCGAATAAGATATGTAGATTCCAGACATCCTGGCTCTGCCCATGATTCATTAATTTCAAACACAAGCCGAGTACGAAAGTCTCTACGAGAAAATTATGACACTGGTGAACGTGATTCGTGGACTATTGGTATGAAGTTTCAAATTTAATAAACTCAGAGTATCAGTTAAAGGAGATGCTGGTTATCCGTTGGAACCATTTTAATGACACCCTACAGATCAGCTCTTGGACACAGCAAGGAAAGCAGTTACAATTCGGTAAGCCCGAAATATTATAGAGCGAGTAATTGGAGTGCTTAAATCTCCATTTCGATGCCTGTTTGGAGCACGAGAATTTCATTATGATAACCAAACAGTTACACAAATTGTTAATGCATGCGCTGCTCTCCATAATATTTTCATACACTATAACACTTCATTTCCCGACACTGAGGTTACAAACACCTTCTTAAGAAGCTGAAAGTCATAGCATAATCAATGGAAATGAGCTGCTAGATTAAGGGATAGAATTAAAAATATTTTTTCATAAAAAGATTTATATTTAATACTATTCATATAATTTTACATTACTATACATAATACTATACGGCATGGAAGACCGCGACTCCAGTGGAAGGACCAAGCGACGTAGATTCTGTCGAACTTCGAATTCCGAACAGGAGAAGGTTGGCGCAAAACAGAAATGAGTGGGGGGCATTTTACGTGAGGTCGAGACCCCTTAATCGGGTTGCCCTGGCCAGTTATCTATATATATTTTTTTTAATATTTTATTTATTAAGCACCAAACCGGACGCATTGTGCCTTATAATGTGGTTTGCATCTATGTCATAACTTATCGCCTGGTTTGAACAATTATTTACTACTGTTACAAACGTATACATTAATTAATTATTTGTCAGGTTTAGGATTACTTAAATTTAATTTTAAGTATAAGGTTAGCTTCTTCTCCGTCTAAGACGTGTCCTGCTCTTTTCCAAGAGCTCGCGGAAGTGAAGCCTTCTGAGACGCTGTTGGGTGAGACTTCAGCTAGGGGTCTGGCTAAGCGGTTTAAGTGTGCCAAAAGTCGGTCATTGTATCGGCTGGTTTGTCGGGCGATCTGGTCTTCCACAACAGGTATGTCCAGGTCTCTGTGCAGGGTTGAGTTTTTGACGTACCAGGGACAACCAGTCATTAGTCGCAGAGTCTTGTTTTGCAGGACTTGCACTCTTTTCTTCTGAGACTTTGCCGCGATTCCCCAGATCTCTATGCCGTATCTCCAATTAGGGATAATTATTTGTACGTAGACTGTCCGTTTGTTAGAGACAGACAGTGAGCTTCTTTTGTTTAACAGCCAGTGTAGCCTAATGATCTTGCTGCGACAAGAGTGTATTACAGAAGAGATGTGTTTGCTAAATGTGAGCTTCTGGTCAAGGACCCAAGTATTTTACTGTGCTGTCACCGCAGAGATACACTGACGGTGGAGAGCTTCTTCTCAAGGTAAAGCAGACGTTGGTGCATTTTGAGCTATTTATTTTGATATTCCATCGTTTTACCCATATCTCTAATTATTGGAGGTATTCTTGAATTCCGTCGGCGGCTTCGTACTCACAGTGGGAGGAGTAAAAGATACTATACTATATAATACGCATAATGACCAGCACGGATACAATAAATATCATCAACCGAATTATAATCAAGTTTTCGGACAACACAGGAACCGCAATAACAATAGCAATATTAGCCGCAACTATAATAATCACCGAAACCTTAATGACTCTTACCAAAATAACAATAATTAAAGAAACAGTTCTGGAGGACCAAAGCATAACACTAATATGCAAAATAACCAACTAAGAGTTATCGAACCGCTTAATCATGAATCGACCACCCATAAAATTGGAAAATCTAGGTACATGAATAATTCTCGAAGCAACGTCGACGCAAAGAAATTGGAAATTACCATCAAGAATCGCAAACATACCAAGAATAAACAATCGTTACATCGATGACACTGTAAATTCTCGTCCACCAGCCTCAAACAACCGACAGAGTGCGTCGACATAAAAAAGCATGGATCCAGCCTCACGTACATATTTATCGACTCACCATTTGGACGCCCACTCAGATTCCTCATAGATACTGGAGCAAGTAGATCATTTATTAACCCAGAATTCGTCCGGAAACATTTTCAACAAGAACTCGAAACACCGATGACAATTTAAACCGTACTAAACTAACACCAACTTACGAAAAAGACAACTTACCACATATTCAAAGAATTCAATGACACAGGAAGTCTCCACTTTATCATCTTTAAATTTCAACCCTATTTTGACCGACTAGACGAGACACTACGCTTAGCAAACCTAAAAATCCAACTAAACACGTCTAATTTCCTAAGGAAAGAAATTGAGTTTCTCGGACATACAGTCACAATAGAAGGAATCAAACCAAATCAACACAATATAACTGCAATAAAAAAGTTCCAATACCGAAAACAAAAACACAAATCTAGTCCTTCCTCGAATTAATGGGAAATTATAGAAAATTCATAAATGTTTTTGCCGACCATACAAACCCTTAACACAATGTTTAAAAAAAATAGAACCATCGTCCTAGACAAAAATTACGTTGACACATTTTAAATATGTAAGAACTTCTTTGCAACGATCCAATTTTACAATATCCAGACTTTACTAAATGCTATGCGAGCCGAACACTCAATGAAACAGAAATCTAAGGAAAGAACTACTTACTGTCGTTTGGACTACTAAATACTTTAGACCCTACCTTTTTGGAAACAAGTTCACAATCGTAACGGATCACAAATCGCTTACTTGGCTCATGAATTTGAAGGAGCACAACTCCAAACTCATAAGCTGGGGACTTAAGTTGGCAGAATACAACTATGATATCGTCTACAAACCAGGAAAAAAAAATAAATGCAGACGCATTAAGCCGAGTTCAAATCGAAATAATTTTAATGGCAACACAGCCCATCAAACAGCAAATGGAACAACCATTAACTCAACAAAAGAGAACCTTGACGACGGACTGTTAATTTCTGGAAAACCTGTTGACGACTTCAATTTACAACTAGTACTCAAAGTAGGACAAACACCTAGTATCAAAACTAAATCGTCCTTCAAAAATAAAACCCGCAACACAATCATCGAACCAGTATTCGATGAACATACATTATAAAATATCATTAAAAAAATACCTCATACCTAACAAAATAATAGCAATCTATTCGAGTGATGAGTTATTCAAAAAGGTACAAGAAACATTCTCCATATATTTCTCCGAAAACAGAGTCTACAAACCACTCCGATGTACGAAGTACATACAAGACATCAACCAAATAGGATCAACAAGATGAAATAATTAGAACATACCACCACAAAAACAAAATTATACAAATAATAAATAACTGCGATGGATGCCGAACTCTGAAGTACGATAGACATCCAGAGAAGATTACATTTCAAATACCAGAAACCCTCTACTACTGGACATCCTCCACATCGACATATAATCAACAAAAAGCAAATACTTACTATTATTGACAAATTCTCCAAGTTCGCCGCAGCCTACACATTACCTGCGAGGGACTGTTTAAACATTCTCAAAATGCTGCATTTTTATGTCAACCCACGAAATTACGAGGAAACGAGTATGCGACCAATCCGCAATCCTCAAACATTTTTAAAGAGTTCTGCACCAGTGTTGGGTAAGAACACACAGGTGGGCATGCCAAACATTGTTCTTACCATCGGCTAGATATTTGATGCAACGGGAGAGATGAGATAGAACGGCTGGCTTGACGAACAAGAAGCACTTGAAAGACAAGCGCCAACGCGAGCAGCAGCGTCACAATTTCGAACCAAATTGACTTACATCATCAAATTGTTATTTAAATAAAGAACCTACAAAACATTTTGCCGACCGTGAAAAAATGCTTCTGACAAAGAAGTGCAATGAAGAGATGCATAGGAATTTTGAATAAGAGAACTGAAGGCGATGGAAGTAAGACTGTTGCAACTACAATTGAATGCCGGTTAAAATTATTAGAAGCGAACTTTCAACAATATTGTATTCTTCAGACTGAAATCGAAAGGGTAAGCGCCGATAATAAATATAGAAGCGACTTTGAGGAGTCTTACATTTCAGCCAAAACAAAATTTCGTTCACTACTCAAACGAATTCAGACTCCTAAGGCAGATCAAAGTTCATTTAATGTCACATTAGATTCCGAACGCCAGAGAAATAGATTACCAAAAGCTGCCTCGTTTCGACGGAAAGTATAGTGAATATAAGCGGTTTCTCTATAGTTTCAAAACACTAGTCGATGATGATGTTACTATACCGGATATTGAAAATTTTAATTATTTACTCAGTTGCTTATCAGGGCCTGCATTGAACCTTATTGAAGTATTTCAAGTCATATCTGATAATTATAAAATAGCGTTAGATCGGTTACGAGACCGGTGCTCATTTTTCTGAGTCACATTGACTCCTTGTTGAACTTGCCAGAAATGATTAAGTAAGATCCAATTTCATTGCGTAAAATTATTGATTCAGTTGCTGCCGTGTACTGCTCTCTGTTTTCAATTGGAAATGAACGCGATGTTTTAAATTCAATATTTGTTCATCTAGTTAAGGCAAGGTTAGATCAAGACACAAGGGAGTAATACGATGAATGACAAGATTACGAGGAACTGCCTTCGTGGGCCGAATGCTATAAGGTATTAGATCGTAAATTTAGTCTGATTAACGCAAATTTGGCAAACACGCCTATCTATCGTTGATAGACGACCAGCCTAGATCCTCAACTTACCCAGTGGTTTCGCTACTTACACGCTGCCCAAAACGAGCACTCATCCCGACTACAGTAATACACATAGCCGATGTTTATGGAAATCTACAGCCGGTAAGGGCTATTCCAAATTTTTGCTCCGAAATTAATTTCATCAAGGAAGAGACAGCCAAATGTCTGCAGTTAAAAGTGCATCGCTCAGATAATGAAGTAGCTGGTATAGGAGGAATTCGTGCACCACTGAAACAGGTTGTGATAGCAACAATCAAATCAATAATAGGCCAATTTTAACGCACCACGCATTTTTTAGTTACGAAATGAATCACTTCGCAACAGTCAAGTGAGCCAATTAATACCACTGATTGGAATATTCCAAATTCAATTGTTTTTGCTGATCCCGAGTTTTTCAAACCTCATAAAATAGATTTGTTGCTCAGTGCCGAAATATTCTTTGATTTATTGGGTGAAAGCAAAATATCGCTTGGTACCGGTTTACCATGTCTTCTCAATACACAACTTGTATGGATCGTGGGTGGCAATTACCAGATGAACAGTCATCAGCGACCATTAACATGCAACCCAGCTCACGAATCACGACCGAACACGGTGGGCGATTTTTTGAAGAAAATTTAGGAAATCGAAGACGGATTTCCGAAAGTTGCATCTCTGAATCCTAATGAACAGCGATGTTAGGAGTTGTTTTCCTCTCATATCAACAGTCAACCCGATGGAAGTTTATGTGTGAGACTTCCTTTCGCAGAGCCAACTGATGTCTTAGAAACTTCATTGGAAATGGCTCAACGACGCTATTTGGCCATAGAACGGCGTTTGATTAAGGAACCAAAGCTGTATGCAATGTATGCTGAATTCATGCACGAATATAAGGAACTAGGACACATGTCTTTAGTAAACACAGTCGACTTCAGCAAACCATACTACGTTATTCCATATCACTGCGTGTTGCGTCCCCATAGTGAAACTACCAAACTGCGGGTGGTATTCGACGCGTCGGCAAAGACAACAACGAATCGTTCATTAAACGATATTCTTTTAGTTGGTGCAACACTTCAACAGCCGTTGCTTCTAACGCTCACGGCGTTTCGTTTGCACAAGTTTGCACTGATAGCAGATATTTCGAAAATATACAGACAATTTTTGATAGACAATGTCGATCGAAGATTCGAAATGATTCTTTGGAGATTCAATCAAAGTCAAACCAATTCAATATCATTCACAATTGCACTGTCAAGTCGACTAGACATCTCCTTTCGCTCTCCGAATTTAACAATACAAAAAGTAAATCAAGGGACAAGATAATCAATTGTTCTTATCTCAAAGTTGCCTGTTGAACGCAGTCCCCCGACTGCGCGCAGCTCGCAAAAACAAAATCATCCATCAAAAAACAGCAGAGCGTACCCCAACCAGCTGTCCACATGAATAACAACAACGAATACCTTGGCACATCACCAAGCTGTTCAAACAACAGCATCAACATCAGTGAATCTCACCAAGACTCACTTCCCGCTAATTTTGAGAGAGCGCGTTCTTGCTCTCCCTCAATACATCAAACAGCTACACACTCACAAAGTGAAAACAATAACGGATCATCAATCCAAACAAACGCAGCCTCTTGCTCTACCGCTCAACTAACTGTCAGCTGTTCCATGGCAGCAGGTAATATGCAGCCTCTGCCGTGGAGTGCACAATGCGCTTCACCAACGACGCTACTCTCCTCTTTCCAACCAACAACAACAACCACAACGCAGACATCAGCTGCTATCTCACTTATTACAACAACCACCACGTCAACTTTCTCAGCTACAATGCCAGTTCGCTCCCTCTCTTCGGCAACAACATTGATCAGAGGAAAGACATCAAACACGCAAGTACAAACTTCAACTAATCAAAACCCACAAGAGCCAAAAATAAAACGGAACCGTATTAAGTTCTCTCCCAACAACACTTCCGAACGAAATAGCATTAGTAAAAAAATGAGCCAAATCAACCTCGACCATCTACTAAAATTCACAAACCTACACAAAAATACATAGAGGACGTAGAACAAATTAACGTACTAGACAAAGCTCTGAAAAACACAATACAACAAAACTACATTTTAAAAACACTTAAAAACAACGAAATATGCTTACATTCAAATGACTCGTCTCACTACTCGGAGGTGGTTAAGATACTCAGGGAAAACAAAAGTAAATACTACACCATTAAGTCCAAAGAGGAGCGGTGATTCAAGACAGTATTTAGGAATATGCACTACGCCTGACCTACGCCTACTACGCCTACTACTGACCTTGACGAACTCAAAAACGAGCTATCGAACTAGACCACGATGTCATTAATATCCACAATGTTCAACAAAAACTCACAGAAAACCCCCTGCCGCTATCTTTTATAGAATTAAAAGCCAAACCAAATAATATAGAAATATTTAATATCACCACATCCCTATGTAGCAATCGCATGGTAGCTCAAACTGCCAAAAATATTGTCATACAAGAAATTTTTGCACCAAAGACCCGATCTGTGTGAAATGCGCTGACAAGCACAAGACCATTGACTCCAAACTAATAATGGCAGATCAAATTAAATGCGCTCTTTGTGGTGCCTCACTCACATCCGACTATAAGGGATGTGACGTATACAAACACCTAAAACTTAAAAGGTTTCCCTTACTAAAAGAGAAAGACGCTAAAAAATGAACATCAGGTAGTAGAACAGTTAAAATTGGAATAACGTACGCCCAAACAGTAGCAAGTAACCAAAAAAATCCCACAAATCAGATACAACCACAACAAAAAGATGAGGAACACAACAAAAACTAAAGCAATAAAAACGAAACCAACAAAAACGAAACCAACAAAAACGAGCCTAGTAAAAACACAGAAAAAAAGACTGGATTTTCATAAGATTTAGCGGAATAAAAAGATATAATAAAACAACTAGCGCCACGAATGAGTAATATGATGAACATCATGACAGTACTATTGACAAAACTCGACAACAAGAATGGACACTAAAATAAAAATTTTAACTTGGAATGCAAACGGATTAAAAAATCACTTAAATGAAATACAGCTTTTCTTACACAACAACTACACTGACATTGCTTTGATATCGGAAACACACTATACAAGTAGCCAGCACATGAATATACGTGGATACAAGATGTACCACACAAGCCATCCCGATGGTACAGGACACGGTGGGACTGCTATCATTATTAAACAAAACATTAAACATAACGTACTGCTTCCATTCCAAGAAACCTATATCCAGTCGACACGCATACAAATCTTCGACTCATCCGGACTACTAAGAATAACAGCCGTGTACAGCCCACCAAAGCACAATATCTCACAGTCGCAATACCTTGACTGCAGGCGACTACAATGCGAAGCATACAGACTGGGATTCCAGAATATCAAACAAGAAAGGTAAAAACCTACAGGGTGCACTGCTGTTAGAAAAAGCTAAACATCTTAGTATGGCGAAACCATTGACTTTTATATACTCAAACCAATTCTAAACTATTGCACAACAACAAAACTGACTGGAATACCTATCGCGACTACATTAACACAAACCTAAATACAAGCATTCCATTGAGATCACCCGACAACGTAGAATCAGCTATAGTCCACCTAAATGATACCATTGAGAACGCAGTATTGCAAGCAACTCCGGACAAGATAATACACCATGTAAAGCGATAGACACACCCTACGCTTCGCAAATTGATATGCACAAAACGAAAACTGAAAAAAGCATGGACCATTTGCAGATCCCCCGATGTGAAAAATAAATATAACAAGGCAACTAAAGAAATTAAAAAATATCTCCAAAATCAGAAAAATTATGAAATAACGAAGTATTTACAGAGGCTAACTCCGACAAGCTTTACCGACTACTCCCTGTGGAAAGCTACAAAAAAAGTGACAAATAAAACAATACACCAGGCACCTATAAAAATGGACAATGGATCATGGGCAGTAACGAACCTAGACAAGGCAACAGTTCTAGCGAATTATTATGAAAAAATATTTGCTGATGAAACACTCAACGAAAATGACTGTCGTATAAACTCGACAGTCACTCCCCAGCCAACTCGCCTTAAAAAAACATGAACAAATGAAATACTCAAATGTATGCAGCATGATATAAAGCCCAAAAAAGCACCCGGATATGACAAAATTGACGGAAAACTTTTAAGGGAGCTATCACTTCAAGCAGTGGTATACATACGTAATATTTTCAAGGCGATAATTAGATTAAATTACTTTCCTAAAGTATGGAAAGTGACTGAAGTTATTGCAATTACATAGAAGTAGTTAGTAGCTTGTGCTTAACAGACGTGTTTTGATTCTGCTCCGCATTTTGATTTTGATTAGCATTTGGCAATTAATTTGTCTATTGTCGTTTATCGTTACTAATATTTATTTTCTTTCCGGTGTTAAGTGAATTTATAAGTGAATTTATTTGTGGTGCATGGCTCATTTCACTCGTATAAATTTTGTACTTATCAATGTTTAATTATTTTTGGCAAGTACAACGCTTAAATTTGCCTTTCCTGTGTATTAATTCCAATCTCTTTTTTTTCCTGCTTTGCTCTCCCTTTAAAATAGTTTTTGCTATTTTAGTCTTTTTCTGTTTCCTTCTTGCTCTCTGTACAGTAGTTATTATTTTTAAATAACTGTATTTCCTCTTTTTCACCTTACTTTTCTCTTTGCAATTCTATCTCTGTCTAGCTGAGAGCGTCAAAATTCGGACTTAAGTCGTTGTACTTTTTTTGCACAGTGTGTTGATAATAACAAACAAATTTTGAAAATAAATTTAAAAGAAAATTTTCACTCAAGTTTATTTTGTTGTTATTATTTTATTTATTAATTTTATTTTTGCTTACTAAAAATTTTTTTTAACTTCTATTTTCTTAATTTTATTATTTTTTTTAATTTTTAATTTAATTTTTTTTTTTTATTTTATTATTATTATTTTTTCTTTTTTATTTACTTCTTTTTCACTTATTTTTATTTTTTTTAATTTTTTTTTTTCCTATCTTATTTATCTTATTTTGCTTTTATTTTATTTAATACTTGTATCTATACTTCGCGCAAAATGAATTGCTGTATTCGGGCTTGCACCAACAAGGACAACTTTAATAGCGATAAGCTTAGAGGTGTCTCTTGTTGGATGTGAGATAACATCGCCCACCTTAATTGTGCTGGGTTGACTGGTCGCGACTATGACCGACTTTACGGTACTGCTAAACCTGCATGTGGTGGCATCAGGTGGTCGTGCCCCACCTGCCTCAATCGCCAGGGGGACTTCTCATTGATGTACCACCGTATGCGAATTAAATACCAAAAACTTAAGAAACTATTCACTGAGCTAGCCTCAGAGTTTGATGCTGGGTCAAAAATGTTTTTGGAGTACTCTTTCGACTTGACTCCAACGGCTAATGCAGTACAACTGCCGCCATTATCCCCTCATAATCTTCCGCCTACCACAGCGCCACTTATTTGTTTTTCGTCTCCTCAACCCCCTTCTTCACAATCCCCTCTAACTTGTTCTACTATTTCTTCATCTGTCGCTTTGAACTTTCCATCCACTACTTGTTCGCCTTCCTCGATTCCTTTTCCTACTTCTGTGACTTCAACTTCAACTTCTCCAACTTGTTCTTCTTCTTCCCAACCTTTAACCAGTCTCTCTTCTGTACTTTCTTCCATATCCACCCCATCATCCCATCCCGCTCAAATTCCGGTATGTCCGTCAACCACTATCCCATCTACTACTTCTTCATCTATCGCCTTTAACTTTCCCTCCACTACTTGTTCGACTTCCTCTATTCCATGTCTTACTACTGTGACTTCAGCTTCAACTTCTCCAACTTGTTCCCCTTCTTCCCAACCTTTACAGACTTATTCTTCTGTACTTTCTTCAATATCTAACCAATCATCCCATCCCGCTCCAATTCCAGTAGCTCCTTCTACCAATATCCCCTTTACTACCACTTCATCTATCGCTTTCAACTTTCCCTCCACTAATGGTTCATCCTGCTCTACTCCCTGTCCTACTACTGTAACTTCTGCTTCATCTTCTACTAAAGTCTCTAACTCCTCCCGTACTTTGTCACCCCCTAAGAGCTCTTCACACTCCAATACTGCCTCTACTCCAGTGCCATGTATTTTGAAGGTGCTGGATCCTCGTAAACATATTTTTATTTCCAGGCTGGATAAGGAGACAACCTGTGACGACGTTGCACGCTATATATCATCAAAAGCATGCAACACTTCGAATATTAATATTCATAAGTTTAATTTTTCTAGCCCTAGAGAAGGCTCTTCTTTCAAGCTTTCAGTTGGTATTGAAGTATTTTCTGTCATTTGTGGCGCTAATTTCTGGCCTGCACATATGGTGGTCCATGAGTTTATTCCTAAGAAAAAAACTAGGCTTTTGGAGGTAACCTTACCAGTCACTGCTTCAGTTTCATCTTCTGCTTCTTCCACTACACTTTCAAAGTATTAGAAGGCTAGGCTAAAGTGTAAACTTTCTTCATTTTATCTTAGAAGTTTTTCTATCAGTTCTGTTATTATTGTTTTCGTTGAGACTTTGCTTCGCCGTGATTTTCTAAACTCTGTAATTTCCACCTCTACATTCATTGGCTTAATTATCAGTGTGTGGTCATTGCGTACCTACTATGTCAAAGTGAAAAAAAAAAAAAAAAAATTCCAAAACCTGGTAAAGACTTATATAATCCAGCATCATATAAACCAATTAGCTCAGTTCCAGTGCTGTCAAACCATACAACAAATCCATCGTGTGGCTCATAAAATTTTAAACAATCTTGACGACAAAAAGATCTGCATAGAAGTTTTTCTAGATGTAGAAAAGGCATTCGACAAAGTTTGGCACAAAGGACTAATCAGCAAATTGCGCAATATATTTCCGCATAACGTACTACAGATATTAGTATACTATATCACAGAAAGGCATTTTTTCGTTAAGTACTCAGATGAATATTCCACATTAAGAAAAATCAAAACAGGCGTACCACAAGGAAGTGTACTAAGACCGTTAATATACGCTATATTTACAGCGGACATACCATCACCAAATGACGACGCTTCAATGATAGCCACATTTGCTGATGACACTATAATACTTGGCGCACATAGACAAGTAAACATTGCAACATCCAAACTGCAACAGCATCTGGATACTACCCTAAGGTGGTTTGAAAAGTGGTAATTAAAAGTAAATAATACCAAAACAGTACATGTTACATATACAACTAAAACTAAATTCACACCACCTCGTATAAAGATTGACGGAGCTGACGTGAAAATGTAGTCAAACACCTAGGATTATATATTGACAACAAACTCAACTGAAAATACCATATAAAATTTAACATTAGAAAACAAAATACTGATCTACAAAGCCATTATAAGACCAATCTGGACGTACGGAGCACAAATCTGGGGAACGGCGAAAAAATCAAATACAGACATAATACAAAGACAACAATCAAAAATCATTCGTATGATCACCAAGGCTGGGTGGTATACAACTAACGATGATCTGCATCGTGATCTTAATATTCCAACAGTAACAGAGGAGATTACAAAAATAAGTCGTATCTACCAGACGAAGCTTACCCAACACCCAAATGTTGGTGTCAACCTACTACCAATACAGGAACTACAATGCAGACGCAGGTTACAGAGGACAAGGCCAGTCGATCTGGTTCAATAAATTCGAAGCTAGATGCAACACATATATCTTTCTTTTTCTTTTTTTTGTTTAATGTTGTTAATTTTTGTATTTTATATTTTATTTCATTTATGTTTATTTTACCTTATTTTGTTCTATAATTTTTTTTTTTTCTAATTAGATTATAACATTAATCGCAGTAAACTGCATAACACATTTATCGAATTACAAAAAAAAAAATATAATGACGTGAAAAAAAAAATTTGACTTATACTAAATTAAAAATGATGCCAATTGCGCCGAAAAGGCAAATAGAAGGATGATTCCTTCTTAGGGGGGATCATGCGGGTGTAGCCTCTCAGTCTACGCCTTGTTGAGATACGGCTAAGGGAGGACGCCAGCGGATTTGGGTGCGATAAGAGTCTGTAGTGACAGCGGCAGCTGTGAGAATTAATCACCTCCACAGCAGTTAGCACGGCAAGATCCCTGTGCAGCGCGGTGTTACGGACGTACCAAGGGGCGCTCGTAAATCTTCTGAGAGCCTTGCTCTGACACGCCTGCACTCTTCTGATGTTGTAGGCAGCAGTAGTACCCCAAATTTGTATGGCGTAGCGAAAAGCAGGTGCCACTACTAGTTGTAGGCATATTAGAGGTATATAAGGAGTAGAGGACCGGAG